>JAAOAQ010000235.1:0-78430 GCA_013396025.1 Fusarium phyllophilum | reverse complement strand
GTAGAGTCAGCTGTGTAGAAGAGAAAGCTCTGGCTTCTCTGGCTTCTCTGGCTTCTCTGGCTTCTCTGGCTTCTCTGGCTTCTCTGGCCTCTTTGGCTTCGCTCGCCTCTGCAACATCTTTCATGGGAACATCACCGCCCTCGGTCTTGGGTGAAGCAGTGGCTGCGTCAGGGATGTCTCCCTTAGGCGGACTTCCCAGAACTATCGCATTTCGGATTCGTGTGCCAAAGTCAGCTTTTCGTAAAACCTCATGCACTTGTCCGTCATCGCGGAGTTCGCTGATTTGGACGAAGCGATCCTGGGCTAGTTAGCAACAACTCAGCATATAGACAAGGGTTCGAGGAGCAACATCGAGCTTAAGCTCCGACGTTTATGGACAAGTAACCCAGAAAGGTGTAATTCCGTGGCATCTCTAATCACAGTCTGAATGGCCACAGCCAGGGATGACGCCAGCATATGGTGTTTGGATATGAAGGTTGTGGAAGAAACAGCAGACTTACGCCAATGAATGCGATATCGTTGTGAGAGCGCGATCGTAAGCAAGCTGGGAGGATCCAATGAACGACAGGGCTCTCAATGACAGTCCTAGAGAGTATTCCACACTCAGGTGCCTTAAGACTTGGATCTGAGGCAGCTTTGGGCGTGGTGGAAGAAGCTTTCAAAGCATCTTGAAAGTTGACGGTCTGCGTCACCCACTCGCCATCTCTAAGAACGCTGCTCTGAAAAGCCATTCTGTCCACTTCATGGCATAAGAAACTGTACTATGGGTGGCGGATGATGTCCCAAAGGCGGGAGTGATGGTTGCAGGAGGCTGTCAAAACGATGAAGCGATGGATATCACGCGGGGCATTGGTGACGTTTCAGTGATAGCTAATATGTCGAGTCGAAGTATAATTAGGTAAGACAGGTCAGATTATCGAGAAAGCAAGCATTGAACGGACCCAAGCGTCAGGTGTCTCGCTGCTGCATGTAGACAATGCTGTATAATGTTGGTCTGTTGGTGTTGATGTTGGCGTGGTCCAGTGGAGAAATATTTGCGCTGGTCCAACACCAATGTGAGGCCGCCTGATTAACGCCTGATAGCAGTTTCTTGATTTCGACAATGGCGATTTAGTTGCAAAATACTGACTATCATGGAAGAGGGAGTGGTCGATGAACAAGCTTGAACAAAGTCTCAACCTCTGTTAGGCAGCGGGCTAGCTGCGGTATAAGGAATTTTTGTATCTGATACCTGAAGGTTGGAATCCAGGTGGAAGAGATGCTAAGGAAGTCGTCCAGGGTTAAGTGAGCTGGCTTGATCTGTGATACAGTATTTATCGAAGGTGCGAATATTTTCAGCTCGAAAAGATACCAGAGAACAAGCAATCAAGGGGTGATAAAGAGACGGTCAAGGCTTGCTTGGAAGGTTGAAAAAAAAAAGATCTGTCAGGGTTTTTGTGTGTGTGTGTGTGTGTGTGTGTGTGTGTTTGGAGACACCGGGGAGATTAGAATGAGGTGTGAGTTGTTCCAAGATGGATCGATTATTGATCAGGTCAGGGCAGCGTGTTAGACAGAAGCCCTGTTCGTATAGTGATTGGCGTTTATGTACAGCCAAGGATTTGTGAATCAATCTCGGGGTTTGAATTGAAATGAGAGCCACCATGGGCGTGGGTTCGGTATAAGAATCAGACTGGTCTGAGAGTGAGACAGAGAGACGGACACAGAGAGACTCGAGGCGAGGGCGTGTGAGGCTCCACGGGAATCAAAGTTTAAGAAGAAGCGATATGGAAGCCCGAGGTCCACTCCACTTGATTGCCCTCCACTTCCATTTTTGCCGTAAGATCTCGAGCGGCGGATAGATTTTTAGCGCCAGTCGGGTCCCTGCAAGACTCCGTCTGTGTAACGAGTGACACAAAAGAATCATGGTCCCCAGCACTAAAAAGGGCAAATTCCAACAATTGCAGTGCATTCTGATGCTCGACGCGCCATGGATCCTTGTTCACCGGCAAGTTGCCTTTAGTGATGTAGCTGGACAACCCGGTTTCACCCTGGAGGTTAGTACCTTGCGTATACCAACCAGGCTAGCAACTTCAAGCAACATCATAAGATTCTGCCCAGAGTAGGTAGGTACTAAGGTATCTTACTCAGAATTGCCCTGGAACACTAATTGCCTCCATGGTAAAGACCAGGTAGTCCACAGGTAAGTCCCATGAAAGCTCTAGTACAGTACTGTGAGTCGGCAAGGCAGGTAGGATGGATGCGACTGATGCTTGCCTGCCTTACCTACCTTAGTACCTGCCTGCTTTGGTCTGTATCGTACTGTGCAACCAACAGGCAGGTGCTTGGAGCATCCTCCATTCACTGCGATTGGAAGAATATTCCGCCTGAGTAGAGGGCTATTTCATGGAACCCCCACTGAGGCTGGATAATCCCCTCCCAGAACCAATCTCGACTACGATTCAGCCAAAGAACAACTCCGTAAGAGGCGCCCGAGAACCAGGGGGTCGGTAACCCAAGCGGCTCTTGTTAGGTCAAACGGGTGTCAACCACATCTCGTGTGGTTGGCTGTCGACTCACACCGGCTTTTTTTGTTGTGTTGCGTTGCGTTGCGTTGCGTTGTGTTGCAGTTCGATTCTTAGAGGAAGTCCGTCCGAATTAGGTACTACGTATAGAAAATCACGGATAACTAATTTAGGGGATGCACTATCTCGACTATCTTTCTTGTCAGCTTCGTCATTTCCTACCGATCGACTAGCGAGAAAGCTAGCTCCAGCTGAGCTTCTTGAGCTGGAGCTGCTGGACTGACCACAGACAACCTAGTCTAGTATATGGGACTTCGCTCCACTTCAACCAACGGCGGCATATTCACATTCTCGTCCTTACCGGCTCTTGACGTTCCTGAAACCATTAAATCGTCCAGAAGAACGATTGTGGGAATTCCAGCAGCCATTAGACCGAGCCTGGACCAGCCAAGTGCCTCAGCTTTCGTCCCTTTACTTTTGTCACCACCATCCTCACACGAGACACAGAGTATGCCCTTCTGCCCTTTTTGTCACACCGACTTGAATTAGCCGCCTAAGGATCAGGTGGGCACGAACTCAGTCACAATGACGCTTACGTAGTAGCCAGTCAATCGATCAAATGGCTTGGTGCTTTTCTTTATTAATGCCGTTCGATCTGTAAAGAGGTCTCGGCATTTGGGGACCTTTAAATGTATCTCGAGAACGAGCCTATTCTTGGGCTTTTGCCATCTCGAAATCAGCCAGTCTTCCTAGTGGCACTCTGGCACCAACTGCAATTGCTACCCCAATTCACAGATCTCCTATCTTGGGGATCATAAAAACTTCGTATGCAAGAGACGACGCAGTCTGTCGCATATTTCAACTCCTTTGGAAGAAGATCGGTGGCAGAAAGCTTAGAGTTGAAAGGTCATTTACGGGGTAGTCGCTCAGAAATCAGTCATTAGCTACCTACCTTAGGCTGGGGGGGCCGTAGGGGAGCAAGGAAATATGCCATATGCTCTAAGTGATAAAAAGATTTAGGTAAGTCTTGCATAAATTTAATGGTCTTATAGGCTATCTTATTTTATCACCGCAGCTTAATGTCCGAAGCTTTCTTGCCCTCCAGCTATCTTGAGGTACCTAGGCGAAGGTAGTCAGTCACCTTCAGCTCTCAAAATCAAAACTTAAGCTGTACTAGTGGGACTGATCTGAGCAAGGATTTGTGATCCACTCCATTTTCTCCTCATGGCACTAGTAGATTCAACACTTCTATCCGTTCTCCGGACACTTCAATCATCAACTCCACCCCAGCTAGGGAAAGCCCCAAGCTGACAACTACTACAGCAGATGACTCGAGTTTGGGTCTTGGTCTTGAGGCCACCATAGCTCGCGCGAGTCAACCTTTGTCTGTGGCTCCTGAGGAAGTTGTTTGTTCACGCTGGCCCTCTAAAATGTGGCTCACAGTAGTTTGTAGAACACGACATGTCAGTTATGCCAAGCCGTTGTCGGAGGCTTCCAGATCCCTTTGGCCATACCATAGCAATAAGTATTTGTACTCCGTCCAAGCGCCAGCATCACCAAATCTGCCATCGGGAAATTAATGCAGATACCAGGTCAAGGGTTGAATAGCAAGGGTAGCCCTCAGGTCAAGAGTGAAGGCTGTGGACAACTGCATCCCCAAACGATCAAAACAATCGATCCAATGAGCAGTCCGCTGTGTCATGTCTTGGCCTGGATCGAGACTGAAGCTTGACGTCTGATTGCACATGGTCACAGTGTGTGAAGGCGACGTTTGTCAAGGCACGTTGAGGTAAGTTGCGCTTCATGGTGTGTCTTGTGTCTTTGGGGCACCAACAACCATGTGCGATACAAACAACGAAAGATAATGGTGATGACAAGTCGCAGCCACACTGCTAAACCAACAAGCAAAAAGACTTCGAACAAGAATATAGGATAGAGAAGCAAGTGTGCCAAAAGTAAATACGGCTGCCATTAACGACTGAATGGTGGACGTGGGGGCCACTGATCAAGTCTAGGGTGGTTGGAGTGGGTACATGACCCCTAACTCTGTGTCAAATCTGAATCAGACCTCAGGTCATCCAAACAGGGATCAACTTTAAGTCCTATACAACAAAGCAACGCTCATACCTCCCATTACTTGCGCTTGCACTATAATCTTCATCCACCAAGTGACACAAATCACCCACCACAACTCCCTTGCGACACAAACATCATCGGCAACAAGACAGCAGAAGAGTCATACACTTGACCAATAGGCTTTTCAGGAGCTAGCAAGGGAACAAGAACAAGTTGTTCTGTTTCTGAGCTGGTAGGTTCCCTCAACCTTGGCCATGGCAAGACTCTCAACCTGATACTATCTACCCCTTCTTATCAATTCGCTTCATTGCATCCCCCATTCCAAATTTCTTTTTTTCTGTCTATCGAGCCAGTCATGGATAGTCCTCGAGGTAGCGATAATAAGTCGCCCTTGTCTTTCAGTCGCACCGGCAGCAATACCAATGCCAACACCAACATAGAGATATCGCAGGAACCGGACATGCTCTCTCATCCTAAAGCTGCAGATATCATCGAAGCATGCAGATGGAAAGATATTGGCCGTCTCCGGTCACTAGCTGAAGCTCATGGTGGATTCCTGTCGGATACATTGCGAAGACAAGCATGTTCGTTGTCACCGTCCGTCTATACACCCCATTTCATTGACTGACACCATCTTACAGGGCCCGTCTTACTAGGTCTCGATGCTCCCTCTGACGAAAAGGATGACCCTGGTCTTGCATTGGCTCAAGAAGATTCCAACGCATGGAAACAATTACCCCGCCATAGAGACGAGGATCAGGTCCAGCTCGATGTCAATCGCTCGTTCATCTACTACCCAGACAGTATTTCTCAATCCCTCCTTACCTCCAAGACATCGTGAGAGCTAATGCAGTGCCAGACCAATCCGACGCAGAGCTGAGTCTCCGCAAGTCTGAACTCTCATCCCTCATCACCGAGGTCCTACGTCGTTACCCTTATCTGTGCTACTTCCAGGGCTACCACGACATTTCCCAGGTTCTACTGCTGGTGCTGGCACCAGCATGGAGAGCTCGTGTTCTCGCGCGCCTGTCCGTCCTGAGGATACGAGACTTTATGTTGCCCAGTTTTGGGCCAACAACCGCTCAACTCCGTCTTCTGCCGGACATTCTCCATGCCGCCGATCCCAAGCTCCGACGGCATCTTGCAGGTGTTGAACCCTTCTATGCTTTAGCGGGAACCCTGACCATGTATGCCCACAACATCGAGACCTATCAAGACATCGCCAGATTGTTCGACGTCTTCCTCGCCCGGGAGCCTGTATTTACAGTCTACGTGTTTGCGCAGATCATTCTTGACCGTCGAACTGAGATCTTTGAGATAGACGAGCCCGATATGCTGCATGTCATTTTGGGCAAGGTCCCAACAAAAATGGATCTGGACGAGCTTATCATAAAATCAGCCGCCCTCTTCGGGCAGCACCCTCCTGAGACTCTCAGCTACTGGCGACAAATCTCTAATTTCAGTGCTCTAAAGACAGCCAGGGATATCGAAGCCTGTGCAAAACAGACCATGGAGGAGGGCTCAGAGCTTTTCGAGAAGCAGGTCAATGAACTTCATTGGCAAGAAATGCGGGAGCGCATCAAGTCGGCCCTCTGGCGTTACCGCCGCCCAGTCAAGACCGTTGGTATGGCTCTTGTTGTGGGAGCCCTGGCTTTCTACCTTCGCCGCAATCCAATACTCGCTCATCGCATTGCCTCACTCTTCTCTCGCTAGACACCAAAGTCCCCAGCCACAGGATAATTTCTCAGGTAGATTGCTCAAGGTAGGCATATTTGTTATAAAAGTTGGCAGATGGGATGATTTACCCCACGCTAGAGTGGCATAAATAACACTTTGTTTGTTCAAAGCTCTGTTTAGCAATAAGACCCATAGATGACCTTCGCCGAGACGCCATGCAAAAGAAATATACACATAGTTACATCCAAGGGAAGACATGAGAATGCACTAATTTCCCGTGAATTACCCCTCCTGTTTCCCAACAATTTTGTATCCAGATGAGGCACTTTTCTAGGACGTCTCTTGGTACTGAGTTTTCAGTTCTTCGAAATGCTCCTGCTGCTCATCAGCAAGCTTGCCGTTCGCATCGCTGATAATGGTGAGTATAAGTGAGTAGTTGTTATACAAGAAGCGCCCGCTCTTACGCTTGTCACCGAAGAGCTCAGCATGGCGAGTAAGAAAGGTCTCAACTTCGGAGCGCAAGCGGCGCAGGCTGGACACAACAGGTTCATCATCACCAGCATCAGTGCTGAGGGCCAATAAGCCGTGCAACAGCTGCCCGAAACGCTGGGTCACAACATGAGGTGCCGCAGACAGTTTAGCAGCTTCGGCGCGGCTCGGTTTGGCGGGCACAGCATTGCTGAGGTGGCGCACAGAATCGCAGTGACGATCCATAATGACCTGAAGACGGGGCCACAGGAGCATGGTCGTAGCATTGATGTAGCCGTCCACAGCAGGGACCTTTCGGCGCTGGAGCTCAAAAGCGAAATGCTGGTTCAGCCGGATACAAAGGAGTAGGCCGAGTGCATCGTATGTCTCCCCTATCAGAGTCTTGGAAAGGGTTCTGCCGAGTTCGAAGGTAGCCTCGAAGACATAGTTAAAGTTCTTTGAAATCTGGCTGTAGGACAATGCGGGAGAGAAAAAGGTGGCCATGAACGTGTATTCTGCCGTGGCATTGTCAATAAGTGCCAGGTTGAAGTTGCGGAAGGGTACTTCGAGGTAGTGAGATGTTTGGTCTTCTTCGGCGAGATATGAGGAGAGTGCCGTTCGGTTGTTGGTCTTCAGAAGATCAATGCGCCGGCCAAGGTTAAATGCATCATGAGGAGGCCCTGGTGCTCTGTTGCTCGAAAGAACAGTAGCCTTGCGGGTTGCATCTTCGTGGCCAAGAGCGTCGTTCTTGTCTAATATGTGAAGCCTGATTTTCCCGAGAGCCTTCTCATACCGGGAAAACTGATTAAGGTAGTACCACCGCATAGTATTCATGTATGCGAGGGCGATCTCATTTGCGAGAGTCGGATGATGTTTGTGTAGGAATGTGTAAAGATCCTTGTATCGAAGGAAACTTTGTTGCTGAATAATTTGGGCATTGATATGCGGTGATCGCAGTGCTTTGATCTGAGCCACGATGAAGTCTCGTATGCGCTCGATTGCCTGGGGAGTTAGTTGGGGTTCTGACAGTAGCATAGCAGAGTGCACATACCTTGAAAGTGAGCTTGTCAAGAATCGGTTCGAGATCCTTTGCCGCATTACTGGTTTGAGTTTCGGACTTCTTTTTGAATAGGGTCGACCTGCGATCCAGTTCGGCGAGCATCTTGGCCCACGTCTCATCGATGTGCCCCTCAGAGATCTTGGAGATAACTTCAGGTGGTAAGCTTAGCTCTTCTACCAGAGGCCCCAGTGCCTTCTCAACTTGTTTCCGGTTTTCCAATCTCCTATTCAAGGCTGTCGATCGGGTTTGCAAAGATTCAATATCTGCGGATACCATGGCAAGGTCGTTACGGAAGTTGGCAAGGTTGATCTCAACTGAATTGAGTACATCGTCACAAGCTTCTATTGACTGGTGAAGATCTTCGAGTTTGGTTCTGTCATTCTCGCCTGTGATATGTTAGTTATAAGGGTCAAAAGGGTATATGTTACGATAAACGGACTCTCTTCTGCCGTTTTTGGCTTCCGGTTGCTGACTGTGGTTGTATCAGGAGGTTCGGACGTGGCAAGCTCCTTTAATGACAACCCCCCAAATACAGCCTCGAAGTTGATATCATCCTCATTAATGGCAGCTTTCTTGTCGGCTTGTTCGTGGTCACTCGAAAAGCCTGCTAGCAAAGTCTCTAGCACCTCCAAAGAATCAGGTCCTGTGTCTATTGTTGAGGCCTGCCTCAAGTTGGAACCATTAGGCCTTCGCGAAGACGAAAGGAGTGAGGAGGTGGAATCATTGGAAACGAGTGATAGCGAGGAGCCTCGTGGAGATATCCCAAGGCGCTGAGATGTGACATATGGGCTCAGAGTGCTCGAAGTTCTTTTAGGATATACTCTGCCACCAGGTTGGGGCGTAGAGGGTCCAGAACTGCTGGCCGGGCCTCCCGCCAGTCGGTCGAGCCACATGCCGGGAGAAGTAGGACAGTAGCAGAATTCGGTATATGAAGATTAATGCGCGGATTCGAGAGCCGTAGGCAATATCATGGTGATAGTTGTTGAAGTCGAATGCGTTGGTGGATAATGGTTAACAAGCTGTTAGTGAAGCTGAGCTGGGTGCAAAAGGGTCAGCTTGGCCAGCTTGCAACGCGAGGCTGTTGACAGCCATGAAATTGAAGGTGTAGAGTGAAAGCTGATTGGACACGTCAATCTGGGGACACTTCAACTCCAGCCTTGTGTGGCTGTGTGGGGCTCTCTCATTTTGGCAAAGACACAGCATCTTGGCCAGCCGATAGTCTACCTGGTGGGTTAAATGCAAACCCACCAGACCACATCGAAACTACAATCGCCTTGAGAAGAAGCACAAGAAACTGCACCAGAAGACTATAAAAACACAGTAGTCTGGTGATTCGTCCTTTTGGTAAGCAGCACGAACCAAGGCCTACTTATATTCGGCACCCAGGTCCCCTTATTCTTGAATCGGAAATCGTCCTCAACAGGAGATGATCTGTCTCGTCTTAGGCTCAAAGCACCACAGAAGAGCAAACAGTGGAAGAATGGGTAAAGCTGCAGCTTGCAGGCCGATACTCAGGTACCTATGGCTCGCATAGTACCTGATACCTACGCTGTAGGGACTAAGGTAGCAATCGGTCTGCCGATATAAAATGTGATTGCTTTCATTGTGCGATCGATGTCCATCCATGCCTTGTTCCATGCGTGCAAGAGTTGCTTGCAGTTCACCAAGACCATTTTGCTGAGACACACAGGTCTTGGGTACCAATGACCATTCAGATTAGGGAGGGGAACCTGGAAGCAAGCCCCCAGAACAAAAACATATGATCGATTGCTCCCCGCGTGAGCAGTTGCATTTCTCAGCCATTGAGTCCTAAGGTTAGCATCAATGACACCCTGCAGGCTTTGATACCTTGACGCAGTGACGGCTTGGGAACATGCGTGTTAGGTTGCTTCTTGAAATGCCTAGAATGCTCTCGTGACCTTCAGACCACCTCGCTTTGAGTTTCCGTTGGCAGAGGTTGGAAGTTCAGTCTGAAATTGAATATTCGACCCAGAATAAAAATAAATTCTGACATATGAATGGTCAGAGCAATGTTTACTCTGTCTTATTGACCCCGCCACCTCGAGCTTTGCTTGAGATGACCGATCGTCAAGGCGGTAACCTAAAGCTGCCATCAATTAACACTTCCTGGTGGCTTCCCGCTCCACCCCGCTCAGTTTTTTTTGCAGCGGAACAGATGCCCTCGAAGCCCTGTAAGCAATAACCCCTCCACTGGTACGGATACGGTACAATATAGTTCTGGGAGAGGAGGGGTCGAGTAGCTCACGGGCGAGGGGCAATGTCGAGGGCCCATCTCGATGGACTGGGCCCCCTCTCGGTCACTGGAAAGAAGGACAAAGGCTGGAACGCCTTGAGTGTTTACAGGCTTCACGAGAGCTAAAACCGCCTGTGCTCTTATTAATTTCTACCTGTGCTAGCTGGGCAAGCTGGGATACCATATCCACCGCCAGCGTCCGTCCATCCACAGGACCTAAGTAAAAACTACAGCCTGAAAATAGTGTCCACTGCTTCGCCCATTTACACCAATCAAAGACTTTAGAAAAAAACTTGTCGAGGGCCTCGCACCTTTTTCTTTGCCCCCTCCATCTCTTTTTTCCGAGTTTGGCCCTCTCCTCCTTCTTCTCTTCTCCATCCCACTATTAAGCACCACTCTCAGCTTTTTTTCTTCTCTCCTCCTCAACCTCACTCCTTTCTCCTCAAAGAACTCGACTTCTTGTCAATACCGTCAAAATGGCCGCCCCTAACGATGCTGAGGTGAGTTTACTTGCTCCTGCTGCTGCCTCTGTCGAGTCCCAGGCGCACGCGCCCACGAAATCTGCCCTTGCGCCCATTTTTCGCCTGGAGATTGACACCCCGCATTGTGACCTATGCCCCACGATACAATACTGCCATTTGAATTATTGAATCTAGCTTCACAAGCCATTAAAATAGCCATCACCATCATATTATGTTCATATCTATCAAGAATTTTGCTAATTGCTCCTTTCCACCCTGGTACAGCATGAGATGACCTTCGATTCGGCCGATGCCGGTGCCTCTCTTACCTACCCTATGCAGTGCTCTGCTCTGCGTAAGAACGGTTTCGTCGTGATCAAGAACCGCCCTTGCAAGATCGTCGACATGTCCACCTCCAAGACCGGAAAGCACGGTCACGCCAAGGTCCATCTCGTTGCTACCGACATCTTCACTGGCAAGAAGTACGAGGATCTTTCTCCCTCTACTCACAACATGGATGTCCCCAACGTCTCTCGTCGCGAGTACCAGCTGGTGTGTGAACCCTTGCCCCGCTCCACAGAGGAACAACCCCTCTCCTAAGAAGAGCAGAGCCCCAGTCATTTCCGCCACCAGCTCAACTAACATGCATTCAAGCTCGACATCTCCGACGACGGTTTCCTCTCTCTCATGACCGATGACGGTGACACCAAGGACGATGTCCCTCTTCCCGACAACGAGGTTGGCCAGAAGATCACCAAGCTCTTCAAGGAGGAGGAGAAGGACACCAGTAAGTTGCTTTTGTGGTCTTTATTCGACGAATGGCCTAACCATGCTTCTCAGACGTTATCGTTCTCACCTCCATGGGCGAGGAGTGCGCTATGGAAGCCAAGGAGGCCCCCAACCAGGGTTAAATCGCCCAACCTTTGATCCGCATCCTCTTTTAAATGGCACTTGGCCCTCTGAGCTCCGCATTGAAAAATGATCTGGGCTGGGGATTTTTGTTTTGATGAATGTTTGGCGCATCAATACTCATGGGCCATGGATTGGGCATTGCGCAGAAGGACTCTATCTGGACAGGATTGCCTGCCGGTTATGATATACGGCAATTCTGAGCACCCGAGCGTCAGGCTCAAAAAATGTTTTCCTTTGTTCCTAGCTCACACGCTGCACATGCCATCATGTCACGATACGTAGCGGCAATTTTATGAAGAAAAAAAAATGGGAGAGCTTTGGAGTTGATTATGACTTGTTGATATTTAGTGGCGTGAATTCTGTGAAGTCGTTGGGCACCGCGGTAACATTTGCTTATAACAGGTGCATTGCGTAGGACGAGACAGTAACGTACCTACTTGTTGTATGGACGAACATATGTTTGGGCCTATAGTACGAACCTGTATTTATTGTTACACGACCCAGAAGCCGCAACCCTGTGAGATGAAGTAAAATATAATTCAATTTAAGTGATTGTGCAGCTATAATTGTGAATAGAATGCTTATGGTTTTGCTCACTACAAAGTGTACATATGGGCAAGTACCTACATATATATTTTTAGCTCCAACCACTTTTTAGACCATCGCAAACCCATAAGAACGGAGCTTGCAAGCGTAGCAAAGACAACAACGAAAGCAAATACGAAATGCCATAATCAGTGCAAATTATGGATGAGAGGCGAGATCTTCGCAAGTTTCCCCGTGGGGAGAGATGTCCAGAATGTGGTGCTCGAAGATGGTATTTGGAGAATGGTCTGCGCTTCTGCTCCAACGGACATCAGGTTGAGGTGTGTCTTACATTACACTCTCGAAGACTCTGGACTGAAAATCATATTAGGGATTCATTCAATTCGACATTGGTGATGATGTCGATGCTGGTCAGCTTGGTAAAAAGACAAAGAAAGACAAGGAGGTCAAGGAAAAGGAGCTGCGCCATCTCACAGGGCAAGCAGGCAAGAATCTGTTTCTCGAATGTCTACAGCTAGTGCTGAGGCAGCAGCTCCTTTGGCTCGTCCAGAGCAAAGGTCATCGAGGAGAGCTTGAGACTGTCGTGCGCGATCTGTGGGATCTTCGCATTCGAGGCTCTGGGGCACTCCTGGCTGAGGAGGAAACACAACAAACGGGCGATGGCCTTGCGATATTCAGTTCGCAGCCTATAGGCACAGAAAAAGATGACACGCCAAAGACGCAGGGCACAAGAGCTCGTAGCTGGAATCCAGATGACAGCCCAGATTGGCCTGTGCCGAAAATGATTGAAACCCTGGCCTTGTGCTATCTCGGATGTTTGTTGCTCAGGATACCTACCACGATTGGGGAGCTTTGTGCCTGGGCCAATTCTAGACGAATGCCTTATAAACGATCAGTAAGTCAGCCTTGAAGAGTTTATCATCTCAGCTAACAGATATCAGTACTACGATCTTCCCGAAGAAATGCAAGATCGGCTACCATCTGCTTATACCAGGGCTCTCAAATTGCCCCTGCGCTCATCTCTCAAAGGCATCGACATGCACAATGCTGTGCTAGATCTCGCTCTCTCGTATCACCACAACTATGGAATGGTATTCCCAGCCATCAATGATACACCAACCATTGTGCACTTTGTCAGGCAACTCACTTTACCAGGCAAGTGCTCTCAAGACGCTTACCCTTCCTGTATTGACTGTTCTAGTGGAAACGCTCATCACAGCAAGAAGCATACTATCGGTGATGAAGTTCTCTTTTCAATTACCCATTGAGCAGTCACGGCGATTTCATATAGACTATCCCGAGATCTTGCTCATGTCGGCTATTGTGGTTGCAGCAAAGCTGTGCTTTCCGTTAGGACAACACGCCCCTTTTCTTCGCGCCGCTGGCACAGAGCAGAGTATCAGGTTCGACTGGAGAACATGGTTCAAAGGCGCTCAAGAATTAATAGAAGCATCTCAAGCACCTGGGAAGGAGCCCAGCTTCGATCAAGCTACCACTGACCAAGTTACTTCAATGACGACAGAGGAGCTTGACCAGTACTTTGCTCATATTGCGAGCACGATCGACAGGAAGAGTGGGTTTATCCCAGCGCATCAAAACAATACTAATAAATGAAAGATGATTCGGAAATCACCAGGTTCTTTCCATCAGAGAAAGCTCCTCCTCCAGAGGCTCCAACAAGAGAAAGCACTGAACAAGATAATGACCACAAGATGCGGAAGATCCTTGGTCAAGCAATTACAGTAAGAGGAGAAGAGGGGTCAGAACAAGACGGGGCAACACTGGCAGAACCAAGTTATGAAGCGTTCCGTTCGGTCGAGGACCTTACAGAGACAGCGCAGGCATTGTATAAAGCTGCTGGTAAGTTATCACGCCTTTTTCATATAATCTCTCGAGCTGATCGGTCGTCAAGGTCACATGTCAGGCCTGTCGCTTGATGAAATAGTGCAAGCAGTTTACATGTTGGAGCAGAAGATGATCTCATGGCAATTGAAGAGACGCCGAGAAGAAGGGCAAGAAGATGAAATTATTTGACTATATCAATAACATGGCCGATACTAAATGATACCATATATGACTTGCATCTAATACCTTAAGCTTCTACGTTAGTTTGGGCATGATATCATTGGTGAGGTGTTGGATCCACTCCCCCCTCGCCTCACAGAAACGTTTCTGGTGGCAGGAGTCAGCACGTGATCATTTCGAACCTTAGGGCTTTCCTTCCTTTTTGAACTTGTTCGCCCCACCAATATTGCGCGCAGAACGAAGCTCGGCTTTCCAATCCTCACATCGTCACGTCACAAAAATCAGTAAAGAGTGAGTAGACCCCTAACTATAGCCGCAAATAACCTCAATAGGCGTAAATACTGACTCTCTTTGTGTAGTGCAGATGTAAGCTCGAGCCCACCGATTGCGAAAATTCGACCAGAATAGCCTCTTTCCGTTGTGTACTAACAGAACCGTCCAGTTTCGTGAAGACCCTGACGGGCAAGACCATCACCCTCGAGGTCGAGTCCTCGGACACCATCGACAATGTCAAGTCCAAGATCCAGGACAAGGAGGGCATTCCACCTGACCAACAGCGACTGATCTTCGCTGGTAAGCAGCTCGAGGATGGCCGAACTCTCTCCGACTACAACATCCAGAAGGTGCGTGCTGGGATCCGAAATGCGGTTGTGGTTGCATTCGCAGGAAGATTGTTGGGAAATGCTGGGAATATAAACTTACGCCTTGTACAGGAGTCCACCCTTCACCTCGTCCTCCGTCTCCGTGGTGGTATCATTGAGCCCTCGCTCAAGGCCCTTGCCTCCAAGTTCAACTGCGACAAGATGATCTGCCGCAAGTGCTACGTATGTCGAACCTGTCGTCCGCAACCCACCGGATTCTAACCAGCGTTAACAGGCTCGTCTCCCTCCCCGTGCCACCAACTGCCGCAAGCGCAAGTGTGGACACACCAACCAGCTCCGACCCAAGAAGAAGCTCAAATAAACGATTACTCCATGGATGTGGCGTCTGGGATTTGGCATTTGGGGGTCGATGGCAAGGACAGAGGAGAGCTTCTTTTCTTTTGTTCATACGAGGCTGGTTGTTTTTACATTAGCATGTGCAGCTCAGGCAATACATTCTAGATGATGCCCATATTGACGATGTGCCGTGCCGCGAGGTGTTCCGGCCAGACCCCTTCAAAAGAAATAAAAGCATTCACGCTTCGAGATGGTTATGTGCATGGAAATGAGTGACTGTGGGCAATATTGGGGTCAGCTATGAGGTTAACGATACAACTCGTAGCTTACAAAGTTTCCGATTCCTCTGTTAACTCTGTCATGTTAAATGCAACGCTTCTCCAATTCACTAAACCTCCCTTGCGATGGCTTACAGGGTTGTTTAATATCCACTGATAATCCTGCCCTGAGCTCGATGAGACTAAAGCCGACAATCATGAAGCGCCGGTTAATCCTCGGTTCTGAGCTTGACACGGTGGGCGTGCTCCTGAATTACGACAACTGCCAAACTGTCCCAATTAGAAACTGACAGCGACCAGTAGGAGCACTTCAACTTTACTCTCCCTTGTGACTTTGTCACTGCTGTTCATTTTCACCAAACGCATTCATCAACTGCAAACGAGCCGTTCTTGTTATCCTTTCAAAGCTATATTTATTTAGATACCTACCCAACTTCACAATGTCTGGTTCCGGTTACGACGCCGTCGTCGATGTTGACGATGAGGTATGCCATGGCCCCTCTAGCTAGCTACCCTTTCATGCTCAAAGCTGCAATCTTCAACATCTTCACGCAATGTGTCTTTGACTAAACTAACATGATGCTTAGGGCGACCTCGGTCATACCGATCTTCAAGAAGACCTCGAGTTCCATACGTCCAACTTCAATGATACAAACCCCAACACCCGCAAACCTCCCACCAGCGGCAGCGGTCTTCCTCCGCCAGCAACGGCCTCGACCGGCTCCGGCTCATCCAAGCGCTTCCTCTGGAGCATGAACTTTTATGCGCAATTCTTCGATGTCGACACTTCAGCTGTTCTGTCCCGTTGCTGGGCTGCTCTGTTTCCCAGGGCCAACTTCCTCGACGTTTTAGAGGGCAACCCTGATCTTTACGGACCTTTCTGGATCGCCACGACAGTCATTTTGATCCTTTTCCTGGGCGGCACTATCAGCCAGTATATGTCGGATACGGGCAAGGGGCCATTCCTCTATGATTTCAAGCTGTTAAGTGGTATGTGTCATGTGATATTGGCTGGGACTCACGCACTAACATCACAAACAGGCGCTGCTGGCCTCATCTATGGCTACACTCTCTTCATTCCCATGGCTCTTTTCCTCGCCCTCCGTTACTTCGGCAGCGAATCTGCCAATCTCCTCGAGTGCTGGGCTCTGTACGGCTACTCCAACCTGATCTGGGTCCCCGTTGCCCTCATCAGCTCGTCGCCTATCTCCATACTCAACTGGGTCTTTGTCGGTATTGGTTTCGGAATCTCGGTTGCGTTCTTGTTGCGAAACCTTTACCCCGTGCTCAGCGCCACAGATCGCCAGGTCAGCAAGGTCCTGCTGGTCGTTGTGGTGCTGCTACACGCTGGTCTGGCGCTTGCGATCAAGATCCTTTTCTTTGCACACGGTAGCCCCGTGGCGAGCAAACCGGACGAGGGTAAGGGTAGCCGTATGTTTTAAGAGGTGGTAGCAAATGAATTAGAACCATGAGATGGAAATTGAATGGCACGTGTAAAGAGAATGTGTATTCCTAGGCCTCGATTGCAGGCAAGGTATAGCCAAAAGGAGTCTCTGGGGAAACAGATCTTTGGGAATTGTTTGTAGAATAAGTTAGAGGGCGTTTTTATTTGACCAGCCATTCTGCCAATGAATGCCTGCCTGTTCAATATCGTTTCTTAACCTTCTCAACTGGTCCTTTCTGGGATTCCCAATCCAGCCAGCTGCCGGCATAGTCACCGATCTTGTCCCAGCCAGCATAATGAGCCAGTTGCGCAGCCGCCCTCGCACGCACTCCTGCTTTGCAATAAAACACAAGCTCCTTGTTCTTTGTCGGTCTCTGGAAGCCGTACATGTCCTCAAAATCCTCGTCAGAAATATGGAAGCTCTGGGCTGCCGATGTGATAGGAATATTGATTGCACCGGGGATCTTGCCCGTTTCGAAAAGCTCGACTGGTTCCCGGACGTCTGTTGCGCTTGTTAACTCGATTTCCCAACATGCCCAGAGGCGAACGTACCGATGAGGACTACATTGCCCGGGTCAGATTTCTCCACATGGTTCTTTATATCTTCAAAGCTCCATGGCTTGGGGTCCGGTGGGGCATTATCATATATCGATTTTGTTTTGTTTTGGGCTTTGGTTTGAGCTTTGGTAGCATAGCTTCTAGTAGACGGAAAGGGCGCAAAAGCTCGGGATGGTAGCGAGGGGCTTGTCGAGCGTGCTGCAATTATAAAGATTAGTCGAGCAGGTTGGATGGCAGCGGATGCGCGCGAGGCTGATGAGAAGAGAGCGCGACGGGTCGCCATTTTGTATTAAGGTAGAGAAGTTCACTCCCTGGAAATATCGAGGTGGGAAGCGATTGGAGGTTCAAGATGGCGAATCGTGGACTATACCGAGCTAAGGTGACTGACTAAGAAGCTAGGGCCAGGGTGATGCAAGACACGATCAAATGAATGCCATGTTGTTACAAAGTAATGAATAAATAGACGCTTCGTAATCACCAGTAATAAAATCAACCGATAATCGAAAATCAGTAAGACGCGGCCTTACTATTCAAGCCTTCAAAGTGATGGCTATTAGATCAAACCCAACTTTAACACGCATGTGGGATGGCTATCATGAATCCCTCGTGCTGACCTAAGTTGTAGCCAACGTTGGCATCAAGTCACTTCACTCAACTCGTCGGTCATCTGGTCTGTTCTTGAAATCTTTTGCTATTCGCTGTCCAAATGCCAGTTCCAATCATGGCAATCATCTCTATGACCTTGCGGTCCCAAATGCCCTCGGGCAGCCAAGTATATACACCGAGAATAGGTATTAAAACTGTTATCCATCATGATTGTCCTTTCTGTCCACATTGAGCTGTTTTGCCGGCTCCTCAAGCTTCATCTCAAGAGAATTTTCCTGTAGCTTATCATATGCCAGCAGTTAATCTCTTGTTTTATCTTCATCGGAAGCTTAAGCCATTCACAGCCATCTTCCTCGATCATCCTTTCGGCCTCCCTCATCAGATACACTTGGGCTGCATCCGCACTGCCCTGTGCATCAGGGATGCCGGAATCGCGTCGAACGGTCTGTATTTAATCGAGTGTCGACCAAGTTGCTGCGTACCGTTTACCACTTCCTCTCCTCGAAGGTGAGGGGGCAGTCGTCCTATTTCAAAGTCAGTCATTATTACATCGTATTACCCTATAACGAGTACATACCATGGGGAAAATGGTGGCAAAGACCTTGATCTCCTCAGACTTAGGGGTTGCGTGGTGCTTCCAGTCAAGCATGACTGAAGCCTTTCCGATCATGAGAGCCAGGTTCAGCTGAGCGTACACCTGTCCAAGGCAGTAGTGAGGTCCGGTACCAAAAACTAAGTAGTTCTTGGAGCCCTTCTCCTCAGCATCGCCGCTGTAGTATCGTTCGGGGTCGAAGTGGCTGGGGTTGTCATAGACCTCGGGATCGTGGAGAGCCATGAAAGTGGTGGGGATCAACATTGAGCCTATTAAGGATTCGAATCAGTATCACGGTGGTCAAAAATGCAATTGGAAGCTTCTCAACTTACCCTTGGGAACGGTGTAGTTCTCGGTCAGGGGGAAGGCCTTCTTGGTGACGTATGGAACCATGATGACAGGAGGGCGCCATCGAAGAAGCTCTCGGACAACAGCGCGAGTGTAAGTAAGAGATTCGAGCTGATCCATGGTGATGGGTGCGTTAGGGTCACCGTTGCGGACCTTGATATTCTCCTCTCGGACACGGTCGAGGACATCGGGTCGCTGGGCAGTAACCTGGAAGAGCCAAGTAGCGGCGCTGCTGGTGGCATCCTGGGAAGCGAAGAGGAAGGTGAAGATAGTCTGAGAGATTTCGTAATCATTGAACATGCGGAGAAGAGGAGTGGGCTTCTCGACGGTGTGTCCCTCGCCCTTCTCCTCGGCCTCACGCCAGCGCTCAGACTGGATCATTGACAAAACCCAGGCGTCCATGATGCAGGTGACTTCACCACCAGCGGCCATGCGAACCTTGCTCTTGGCGGCACACTTAGAAAACTCGGCCAGAACCATATCAGCGGCCTTCTTGCCATACCAAGACTTGGTATAAGGAAGGATAACGGGAAGATTGACAAGCTCGAGAGCAGCAGTGATGAGATAGTAATCCTCGGCGATCTTGGTGACAGCCTCGTCGGAGATGTAGTGACCAACAAAGGTGCGGCAAGAGACAGCGCACATGACCTCGCGGAACTCGTGCATGAAAGGGACAGGCTTGCCACCGGCATCCTTAGTCATCTTGAGAAAATGCTTGAAGTAAGTATTGTAAGCCTCCTCCTGGCCAGGCAGATAGCTCTCCAGGGCCTTGCGGGTGAAGAGACCGTTAAGACCCTTGCGGAAATCAACGTGGGCCTTTCCGTCGAGGAACACCCAGTTGTCGTGTCCAAGAAGCTTGGGAGCAACGTCGACAACAGTGGGCTTGACATAGGCGGGTGAGTTAAAGACCTTGCGAGCCATGTCACGAGTGGAAGCAATAACGACGAACCTAGCAATTCAAGGTCAATATGGCCGTTCCGCCATGTCGAATCGCTCGTTCAGTACTTACTTGTGGAAGATAGAAACACAGCTCAGGGGACCGCTGCTCCACTTGGCATGATAACCGTCAAATCGAGGATCCATAGAGTCGAGGAATGGGCCGATGAAGGGAAGCTTCATGGCCGGGCCCTCAATAGGACCTTTCCTGATGATGTAGGCAACTGTTTGGGAGCTCTGGTTAGCAATGCGCCTTGGGTTACCTGGTAACGGAGTAACATACTCTGATCATACGCAACGCAAAGAGCGATGAAAGTGAATACCCAAGTCCAGACGCCGGCGTTAGAAACAGCTTCGATAACATATTCGACCTGAGGAGGAAGAGCGACATTGGCGTATTTGGTGCCGGCCAGAACGGACGAGAAGCCGCTGGAGGTAGCGTTGACAGCCTCCATTTTGTTGGGGCGGTTATATGTGACGGTAAGGAATCGAATCAGTCCAGTCGTTGGGATGAACTGCGCCTCAAGTCGAGTTGGAGGTCGCAATCAGGCGAGATTACTGTGTCTGGTTGTTGAATTTCTCACAACCAGTGGTACTCCTTGCGACTGAGGAGTATATGAGGATGAAGGAGAGGAAGGGGATAGGGACGGGAGGTAGGGGAGAGGAGGAAGTAAAGTAGGAGAAGTGGAGGTTGTGTTTCTTTCCAAATACAGGAGGTACCTTCCCAAGGTTGGTAATTGCCCAGTCGTCCCGTCTGCGCCGTTGGCTGTGGAAGGTGCAGGCGTCAACAGAGTCCGTTCCGCGTATGTCAGTCAATCAATGAAATCAGTGCTTGGCTTGTCATTTACAGGGAATGGGCAGAGAGAAAAAATAAAAAGAGGGCCCTAGGGTCTCAAGGTCAAGGTACGAGCACTACAAGGGCAAGGGACAGGGTGTGAACGATTAACGGGAGCGAATTCGCTAAGGGCGGAGATTTAAAGAGATGAAAGTGAAAGATACACTGCTAGACCATCTCTGCATTGAACAAGCCAATGGCTAGCAGGAATGTTAGTAATTGTTTTCTGATTATCATAAACTTCTTTTTGTTCCTATTGCAAGCTTTGTTGTGGCCTTGTGTCCCAAAAAGATGTTGTTGACCAGGGCGTGAGAGGAGAGACAGATTAGATGCGAGGTGGAGTTGCAGCGTGGTTGAGTTGTTGGTGGGGGGTCGGTGGTATGCCACACGTCTAAAGATACACCCTCCCAATTAACACAGCCATTCGTAGAATACTTCAATAGCGACCGTTTTCTTCGATTGCCAGGAGGATATATCTGTATGTAAGCTCAATAAAGACGTATAGACTAATAATTCATTAATTGGGCCTTTCCAGATCTGCAAATCAAGATGAAGAGGTGCAAAAGAAAGATTGCATGTTTCCATCACAATTTCCTATCCTTTTTTTTTCACTGGGTCTTCATATCAAATTCCTTTTTACTTGGTGCTAATTTCTATGCTCCAATTCGAAATCTTCACCAAAAAGCTTCCTACCTCAGTTTAGTCTCCGAACCTCGAAGCCCCGACGATCCCGTAAAGGGTCTAAAGTTGGCCTGTCGCATTTGCTTTCTGGAACTGGAACTGGAAAAGCAGACCACTTTCTTTGCATTTCGTAGTATTCGTGTAGGTATCATCATTCACCCGGAGTGACAACTTGACATGATTTGTTGCTACGTACAACCATTAGGTATCTCAATCTATCTGTACCAGCGCCATGTTGCTTGGTCTTGCAATAGACATAGACTCGTGACTTTTGGCTCACTTACACCAACCATAACAAACACTACCTTAGGCCAACTACCTCAATGTCTTACTTGTTCGCTTGTCTTTGAAGCTCCACCAGCCTTGATCGTAATCGTATGTACGCAATAGACAGCCCTAGCATTTATAACGTTTACCGCCTTCACCTTGTTCCGCGTCTTCCGTCGTAGATCTAAGCGGGCCCTAGCCTGATATTCGGGACAGCACTGCGGATATTCATCGTATGTTTTCTCTTCAGCCTCATTGTATACTATTACATGGTTGATGAACTTCAGGCATTGAGCTTCTTGGTCGTTTGATACAGAGCTATTGGCGAGTTTATCGGGGGAATCCGATTTGCAATGGCCATCATGCGACTCGTTGTGTATGAGGTGTTAATTGCAAGTCTGCTACTACCTTTGACAGGGGCATCGAGTAAATCGTATCTCGAAACTTTTGTCTGAGTTTCCATCTGTTCAGATGTTCGTGTGTATCTCGTAGTTGGTGGCGGTCATATCTGCTCTCCATTGCTATAGGTTTGAGGCTGAACACTGCGACTTCTGGTCTCCCGAACTCCCACGTTGTCATCAGCATATCCCAGGGCCTCTTGGTACACCCGGGAAGAATCTTAACGTCAGTCTCGCTTGAACCTTACCCAGTAAGTCTATCTACTATGCGGGTAGGGTGCAAAGTCAATGCTTGTCGATCCGCGTGGAAATCGCAAATTGGTTATTGGATACTTACATAATTAACCACCATCACATATGCTATGGATTAAGTACCAGATGTGATGACCGTTAACGAGAAGCAACATCACCGTCAGATTTATACAACTCTGGGGTTTACACACACTCCCCACCCACTCTGCTACACCATTACCCTATTGGCCCAGCTAACTTAAAACAAGTTCAGGGACGAAACCAATCAATGGTCGCTGACAAAGACGTATCTCCAGGGTCCACCCTTAGCTCGATCGTCAGAGTTCCACACCGACGAACGGTTCGCTATTGATACGACGTATTCGTTTACCTGGAAATAATCGGGCTTACGCTCGTGTCGTGTTACGCCGTTCCTTCGCAGATTGACGAATGCATAGTTTGAAAGCACACAATGGTATTCTATCGCCTTAGGACAACCAGCACACGAGGAGTTATGCTCATAAGATGGCGTATGGAACTTATGTGGTTGATTTAGTCGGAATTCTTCTTGTAGGAGGTGCGTCAGCAAGACACATTTCTAGTGTGAAATTCGTTTTCAATTACGAATATGACAATAATTACTACTTATGTAGGTGGTCGGAACCTGTCAACCACTCAGACTATGACCATAAGTAAAGCTCTGCAGTGTCGTTTATGCCCTTGCTTAACGCCAGGCCTCATTTCATTTCACCTTGTGTCACTATACCCGAATACGAATGCGACCCTGTTGGCCGCGGTGAAGTCGATGTGTCGGACTGCAACTCTCCAACACGGCAATAATCTGCTCCCCTCCCCAGCCCAGCGCCAAAAGAGTTGATTTGCCCATAAACAAATGTTTTTCCTAAGGCTCCTGACCAACTTGTGTACTTAGCAGTGTATATTGCCCACGTGACTACCCTTCCATCATGACAACTCAAGAAGCCAAGAAACTCGCTAAGCCTGCATGCAGATTGATAAGCTTATCAAAGGCTTATTTTGATCCAGTTTTTGCTTCCCTTATCTATCATCGACGTCACTTGCCGGAGAAGAGTTTCTGACAAGCGGGTTTCCGCTAGAGGTGGGGGATCGTCAGGATCATGAGGGGCATTCCTTCTCTACTGCCTACCCTATACTCGGGCTTCGGATCTCTGAGATCTTGTCATTGTTGTTTTCAACAAACATTCATACAGTTTGGATCCAGGCTTTCAATATTTTTAGCTTTTGAACTTATAGCAGTGTTTTTTGTTTTGCTTTTTTCTGTATTTACAGTTCTGTCCTAGGTTGAACGCTTTCTCTCGCATATCAAGTATCATCCAGTGTAGGCCCATGCCTTAATGAATACAATTTTGTACCAGCTGACCCAATAGAGGGTATTTATGTTATGGTGTAGATGAGGTTTGGCGGGAACTCACGATCTTCCCCATTATTTGCAACACTTGACTTTATGACGCTTCTTGAAGAGAATTGGAAGGACCCCTACCAATGTTCGTGTAAATACTTAAGTTATGCAATGAACGACATTTCTCATCAGTGCCACGTTTCACACCTCCACTGTTCGGCCACCTAACACTCTACAAAGGTTACTCGGGATTATTGTCGAAAGAAACAGTTCTGAGATCTCAACAATAATATCATATGCTGTGCTTTTATCTTCCCAAACACGTCATAGCTGTCAGATACTTTGCCGGCGTCACACAAACTCTCCTAGATTGCGTCATGCCCGTGATGAGTGAGATCTGTATTTACCCTATAACAGTCCAGAACCGCCATACGGCAGCCTCTCCACCACGAGAGATACCGGAATGGGCAGCTGGAAAGGAGGGTGATTCATTGGTATCTAACAAGCTGCGAGAGTGGATTCTGTCGCACTTACACCACGTAGTTCCGCGTGTGCCTGCTTTCGAAACGCTGTAAAGCAGGGCACTCTGCGTTGTAAAGGATGGGTCGTGGTCACGCTTCAGCCCGACTTATAGCGAGTATAAGTGGCAGCATCCGCAGCCATTTGAACTTACAAACTTCATACACAACCATCCTCAAAAAACAACACTTCCATCACTCAACCAAGCTCACCATGCCTTCCTACATCGTATGCATCATCTCCACCATTTATTCTATGTCGTCATCACCTGACAATCTCTCATAGGTTACCTGCAAGGACGACGCGTCCGACGATCAGGTCAAGTCGTACGTGCCCGCTCGAAAGAACACTCATTCATGTGAAATTAACAGTTGATAGTGCCAAGCAGCACGCCATTGACCAGGGCGGCAAGATCACACACGAGTACAGTCTCATCAAAGGCTTCGCGTAAGTTAGCCTCGTGTACATGGAGAATTCTAGGGCGACAGCTGACAAAGATTATAGTGTTCAGTACGATGACGACAAGATCCAAACGCTTGAGAACCACGAGCACATCAAGACAGTCGAGCACGATGGCGAGATGAAGACCCAGTAATTGAACGGGATACAAGTAACGCGTACGGAGAGGCCATCGATATCCATACATAGATTATCACAAGCTCTACTGCATAGGCATCAGGGAATATAATCATTAAACTGTCTTCTATCGAAAGGTTATGCATTAGCCATGGTTTCTTGAAACACAATAAATATAGCATTTCAACGCAGAGCCCTCTTGTAGTAGCATGTAGGATGACCATCATGATGGCAACATTGAACCCAAGGCCTCTGACAGTCTGCCATATGATGCTTGGCGGGGGACCGACTCGGTGACGTATGCCCGTCACCCCGCAATTGTAAGCCGTGTGATAAGCGATAAGCCGGCAGCAAGCGCTTCAAGTGGCAGCTCTCAGCTCCACCCGAACCGTTGAAGAGTCATCCGCCTCGGGGACATTTACCGGCCTGTCCAGCTTCTACAGATCAGTCCCATACTTTCTCATATCAACGACATTATCTCCAGGAGGAGTACGAAAACAATAATTTTACTAAACGCACCATAATGCTACAATGATTGCTTCTTCAGCCAGGTTAATAAGGCGGCGAGGGCCTGCCGCCTCTGCTATTCTTCGATCATGGTCCTGTTACACCTCGCATCGATACTTATCTCAATGGAGTGGCCCTAGACAATCACATTGGGGCAATGAAAGCACACGGAACCGGCTGGTAACGAGACGAGGTTTGCACTCCCCAAAAGTGTCGGATGATGAGATTGCGACCCTGGCTCGACAACATCAACATCCTCTGTGTCTCGCAGACCTTGTGAGGTTTGTCCAGCTCCCCTTTCAGCTACTGACAATACCTGACGATTTATAGACACGGCCGGCCTCCTCTATCCTCCAAATCCCTCCTCTCATCCGCCAATTTCGCCCTATCTCTTCTTCCCGTGCGCCTTGCCCATCGTATCCAAGCGCTTCGCAACCTTCCTTACATCGTCGTTGCGAACCCGAACATCTCGCGTATATACAACAACTACCTCCATTCTTTATCAATACTCCTTCCATACTGGCATGCGACCCGTGAAGGACGACCAATCTCGACTCTTGAAGACGAGATACGCTTCACAAATGTACTGGCCGAGCTCGTTGCGACACACACCGATACTATTCCCATTCTTGCAAAGGGCTTCCTCGAATGTCGACGATATATATCTCCCGAAGAGGTTACAAAATTCATTGACCAGCACCTCCGCGCTCGAATCGGTACGCGCCTCATTGCGGAGCAGCATATTGCACTGCATTTCAGTTCTCAGCCGCACTTTGATCCCAATGCTAGTCCAACTCCGTGCCCTGATGATCCCTCGTACATTGGAGTCATCGACACAGCTCTTCGTCCTGCACAAATAGTAGAGTCATGTGCTGGCTTTGTCGCTGATATCTGTGAGCTTCGATATGGCGTCCGGCCTCTTCTCTATATTCATGGCGAGCCAGACACCACATTCGCATTTGTCCCTATGCACCTCGAGTACATAGTTACTGAACTGCTGAAAAATGCTTTCCGTGCTACGATTGAGAATAAGTCTAACGAACCTGTAATCGTCACAATCGCACCAGAGCCTGCCTTGACTGAAGAATCCTCTACAGCATCTTGGTCAAATTCATCGACCAAAGACAGCGATTTGCCCTCAAAAGACAGCCGGAACGCCACCAATAATGATGCGATAGCCCCTCTAGATGATAATGCTCCAGGAGTGACGATTCGTATTCGCGATCGTGGTGGCGGGATTCCACCAGAGGTCAGCCCGAATATCTGGTCGTACTCATTCACCACCTTCTCCGACGACATGGATGACTTCCCAGGAGATGGCAATGGTGGCGACGGTCTCAGTGCGATATCAACTGCCAGCACTGGCGGTAGTTCCATTGCCGGACTGGGATACGGACTACCTCTGAGCAGGGCATACGCCGAGTACTTTGGAGGTGGCATTGCGGTTCAGAGTCTATATGGCTGGGGAACGGATGTATACCTACGATTAAAGGGCGTTGGAAATCTGGGCAAGAAGTAGTCGAGGCATATAGCATTTGGTATTGGATATCTAAGTCACATACGAAGCCATGGTTGAGTAATGAGATGAAGCGGACAGATAAAGAACATGATTACAAAACGAGGAGGACACCAGAGCGGCCGATAGGATGAGACGAGTGAGCGATGTAGCATGAAGGGCATTTGGGCTGAGAGGAGAACATTCACTGGGCAGGGTCAAGTTAGGTACTGACGTATGATTTTTCATGGAGCGTAAGCGAAACAAGCGGGCATGTTGAAAGACTTGACAGCAGGTAGGATTAAAAGTATGAGATATGAACCATTAGTGGTCCCAGCCAGCCATTCATTAAGAAATAATAACATTTTTCAAAACCAACCAGTAAAAGCTTTCCAAGGAACGACTCCCATATCTGCCCAGTAATAAGAAAACACATCCAACGCCTGCCGGTATTCTCGCTTCCTCGTTTTGAACACCCATATTTCTATCATGCTCTGACTGCGCCAGCAACTCTATCCAAGATTAGGATAGAATATCACTGCGACACTGTATAAACCCAGTATAAGGTATGTACCCAAGATTAGAGTATAAAAAACAGTTATAAATCCTTCATTTCCTTTCAGATGCAAATTACATGTTCTCAAGCTCGTGGTCGATCTGTCGATCCATAAATGTTCGGCGTTCACCAACGAGCTCGGTCTGAAGACGCTGCTCTACGAGAGCGCGGACTTGCTTCTTGGTCACAGTGTCTAGGTCAACCTCGCACAGAACTGAGCGGATAGACTCGACGATGGCCATGTCGTTGGGCCCCGCGTGGCCATGCTGGAAGTCGAACGATGACTGCGATCGCATGGCATCCGGCATGGGAGATCGAGCACCGCTGCTGAAGCCCAGAGCAGTACCAGATCGGCTATGTCCACCGCCAGTGGCGGGTGAAAGATTGGCCTGACCACGGAGGTTGCTCATGCTGGGGTGTTGGCCAGGGTAGTCCTGGTATGGTGACTGGCTGCGCATGTCATGAACACCTGTGCCCATAGACATCATCGACTGTCGATGCTGCATGGGAGAATCTTGGAAGCCCATGGTCGATGTGCGACCGTTGTTGAAGGCGGGAGACTGAGGAGGCATATAGGTGTTGCGGCCAGGCATACCAGTCAAGACAGAGCCCTGAGGGCCAGCAGAGTACACAGACTTAATCTCATCAAGTTCATAGTTGTCACCATAGGAATAGTCGGTCTTCTCCTGGTATCCACCACGACGTCCAGGGAGGTTGTTAGCTAGAGCGTAGTCATCCCAACGCTGCAGAGGAATAGAGCGAGGGTCGAAGCCTTCATCGTCAACAGCGACGACCTGCTTGCTGCCCTTCTCTCCAATGACAATACGGGTGTTACCCCACGAGAAGTTATCCTGGTTCCAGAAAGAGTAGAGGGGAAGGATAAAGGAGTAGATGGGGAAAGCAAGGAGGTAGATGATCATCCATCCAATGTGCTGCCACTGCCTCTTGAGAATGAAGATAAGAGCCTGGAGACCATAAACAGCAGCAATCATAGCAATTGAGATGTATGGAATGGGTCCAGAGCCGCTGGCCATAATGTAGATAAGGTAACCAATGTAGACACAGGTCGAGGGGAGAATAATGGTACCACAAAGATCAATAAACACAACAAAGCGCATACTGAAACAGCAGAAACCACAGAGCTCCTTCAGTTGCATAAGTTCAACAAGGTTGTGAATGGTCGAGTTGATCCATCGTCGACGTTGAGACAACAGAACACTCCATGACTCGGGGGCAGCAGTCTTACACTGGGCATCGGGAATGAACTTGTAGGACATCTCAGGGAAGTACTTGGTCATCAGGGTCGTAAGATACCGATCCTCACCCAGAGACAGAAGGTTCTTCTTGTGGAGGGTGTCTACATCACAAACACTGTAGTCCTTGATAACAGTATCAGAAATGATGAGAGGCTTGCCCTTGTCAACACTTCGGAGACGGTACATGGTGAAACTGAGGGAGGTTAGCAATTGGCATGACGGGAGGGCGGGTTAATAAACATACCATCCGGGCAAGCAAGTAACGCTGCCAAACAGAGATTCGAAGGCCTTGGCAAGATGATGAGAGATGAAATATTCGTAAACCTGGATCATGGTCCACCAAGTCTTTTCATCGTTCTCCAGGGTAGTTTCACCACAAATACCAGCAATCTTGGCGTTGTGAGCACAAGCAGCAACAAGGCGGTTGAGCGAGTCTTCCTCGACACAAGTATCGGCATCGACCATGAGAAGGTACTCATAAAGCTCAGGATCCACACCAATGATGTTGTTGACCTGATGGAACATTTCAAGCTCGAGGGGAGACATGGGTGCTCGGTGGTGGACGCGGTTGAGGAAGCTCATGAGCAGGATCTGAGAATCACGCTTGCCACGGTTACCAGGCTTCGCCTTTGACTGCTCAGACTCCTTTCCAACCTTGACGACGACGATGTAGGGAACAACGTTGCCCTCAAACTCGTAGAGACCAGAGTAAACCTTGCCGTAGTTGAGTTGCTCACTGCTAGAGCCGACGGACTTAAAAGGAAGCGCAGGAGGATCAACCTTGGGATCAACGCCAAGAATGTCGAGAACAATCTTGGGGGTGGGACGATCATTACCTTGACCAACGACGACACCATCACAAATGACACAGATTAGCTTGCGCTTGTTGTCGTACTGGAGGGCAGTCAATGAATCGAGAGCCTTTCGAAGAGAATCTTCACCCTCGGTGTAGACAGGGACTTGGCAGATGACAAACTTATCCTGGGGTGAGGGACGTCGCTTGGATCCGAACTGAAGGGCAGCAAGGAACTTGACGGCGGTGACGATGCAAATGATGAGAGCGAAAGCCAGAAGAAGGTAGCTGTTGACCTGGCATCGTGGCGAATCACGGAAATCAAGGATACCCTTATACGCAATGTTTTGAATGCACTGCCAACTGTTCTTAAGGTTGGCACTGACAGTCTCGTTCTTTGCATTGGCGATGAGCAGGTCGAGATCCTTCTTAATGTTGGTTCCAGGGCTGTTCTTCCACAGGTCTACCATATCTTCGTTAAGGAACTTGTACGAATCGAAGTTGTCGTTGACGTCGAGGGTATGTAAGTAATCAGTGAGATCATACACCTCGTTGCCATAGGTGGCCCACATGTGTTGCTCGTTTTCACCCTCGTTCTTGACCTTGCTCTTCTTCCAAACGAGATTGCCATGGTAGTATTCCTTGATCTTGGGCTGGAACTTCTTCCAGTACCAGTCGGGATCATGAAGCGCACTGGTACGGTCACGGGTATAAAAGCCAGAAGTGTGCTGGGCCAGGGGATTGGTGATGGTGTCGTTGAAGGTGAGCTGTGTCGTCTCCTTGATACCAAGGCCTCTGCAAGCCCTGTTCAGGGGTGGCATGAAGTAGTCATCCATGACCATACCAGAAAGAGGCAGCATGTTGGACTTCGTGACCTTGATGCTAGTATCGCTGTGCTGTTGTTGCCAGAAATCGGTGATGTCGTAGACCTTTCCGTGAATGGCTACCCAGAAGGACTTTTCGTCCTCTGCGTGACTAGCAACCTCCTTGACATTCCATGCCTTGTTTGCATTGGGGCACAAAAGCTTTCCGAAACCGATAATCCAGAAAACGACCATGCCGTTAATAATAATAATCAGGAAGAAGAGAACGAATTTCTCACGCCAGGCCATGCGAACATCGGGTCGTCGCATACGGCCAACGAACTTGAGCAGTGGCGAAGGAATCCAGAAAGTCAGGGCCCAAACAAAAGCAATCCATGCTCGACGACCGAAAGGCAAAGGCTTGGATTCGATCTTCTTGTTCTTGGCAAGTTCGTCATCCAAGATTCCGGTGAACTCACCATCCTCGTTGTAATAGACTTGACCCTTATATGTGTCACCCTTGGTACCGAGACCATAGTCACCAGTGGTCTGAACGTTGCGCATAGCTGAGGGGGCAATTGAGGGTGCTGGTTGGGGGTTGAGGTTCTGATGCTGGTTTAAGGTAACCTGGCTCATGTTGCCTTGGCTGAAGTTGCGAGTGTGCATCAGTTGATCATTGCTTCCGTTCAAGCTGTTGTCCATAGCAGGGGGAGGGAAGAAACCGCTACCATTGGGAGGGTTGGCTGAATAACTTGTGTCAAAGCCAGAAGTGAAAGGATTTTGGCCCATACTCTGAAGACTGTGAGCGGGCTTGATATCAAGCATGGTCTCTGCCTCCCACCAAGGACCTTCGCGAACCCAGATTCGCTCCTTGCCGATAAAGACTTCACCATTGCTCCATCCTCTCTCGAGCATCCAAGTCTCAATGCCGTCTTTACCATCCTTACAACCGAGAGCGCCGTATCGACCAACGAATTCGTCAACGTCGAAGTCAGCGGTGTAATCAAGGTTGCGGTTACGGCGGTTAGCCCACTCGGGAAGTCTCCAGGAGCGAAGCTGGCGGGAGACTGTGCCAGCTGACCATGCCGAAGTGATGGCAGGGAGAGTAGCCAAGTTGGCAGGCGAGTCATCCGTGGGATGAAGGGAAAGATGGAACCAAGTACGGCTGGCACTCAGAAGGGCAGGCAGATCGAAACGACCCGCGCGACCAAGGCTGATTCCTTCACCCTCGACAGGGAACAACAGCTTCTTTACGAAACTGTCATCTTCGGACCCATAAGCAACCTTCTCTAAAATGACCTCCCGCTTCTCGAGATCATGTTGACGGTCCCTTCCCTTGGGGCCAGTCATGATGCCCAGATCAGGTGCGACATCAGAAACGGCTTGCTGCATCTCACGCACCACAGAAGATCCAATGGTGTGGACCTCGACACCATCCTCAATCATCTCAGCGTTAATTCCAATGGTATCATCGAAAATGGTACGCATAGCTAGGGCCCGGCCGATCGAAGGCTCGGGGACTTCCACGACAGTGATTGAGACGGTATCGCCATCCTCGTTTGATGTGGGAGTGCGCACACCGCGGCCATCGATGGACTCGTCGCCATCTCGAATGCGAAGCATCTGAGCAGCAATAGCGCTGTTGGCCTTTGAAATCACCCAATCGACAAGAGCCTCGTACAAACCACCTACGAGTGTTCGACGGTCCTCAGTGCTCAGCTGCTGCATGAGCACCTCTGGCTCCATACCAAGAAGACCACTAACATCCTCGCAAATCTCCTCGAAATCGTCTGAGTCGGCATCGTAGTCGAGAGTGTTGCCGAGCTTGAGCAGACCGGCAAGCGTGGAAATGAAGTTGCGGTGGGCAGAACCCTTGATGCCAATCTCCTTCAGAGCTTGACGGAAGTCATCGGCCGCAGCACCATCGTCGGCGGTGATCAGGTAGGATGGCGGCTCATAGGTGCCGGAGCGAGCAAGTAGGGCATACGCTGAAGGGGATTTGAGGCCCAAGAATTCTCGCTCGGCGGGTGTCGATGCTGATGTGAGGAGATAATAAAAGACATCAAAAGCACGGTAGCCAGCCTCGGCGGGGATACTGAGCAATCCGTTCTCAGTGTCGATGCCACCTTGGGATAAAGCAAGCGAGGCGCCTGTAACATTTCCTCCCAAACTCAAGGTCAGTGTAACGCCGAGAGCGATCTGTCGTGGAGCGGAAGCATTGTAGGGAGTAACGCATCGGAGGAACGGTTGTAAAGCTTCCAGAGACTTGTAGATGGAAGCAGGAATGGCGAAGGGGAAAGTGTTGAGGAAAGGCACGAGCAATGAAGGAGTTGACTGGTGGAGTGATCTGTACAATGTTAGAATGGCGGAGCATAATCGTTTTAATGGAACTTACCCCAAGATCACACAGCCATCCTCAGCACGGCGTCTAGCATGTTCCCAAGCTCGAGCAGCGAGAGTAGCATCAACAGTAGCTCCAGCCTGAGCAGCTGTAAGCCATGTATTGACAACTAGACTGGTGCTGGCATCGAGTTGATAGGGCTGAGAAGACAGGTAGATGTTGTGGATGGCGTTCAGGAGAGTTGTGGTGGACACCTGGGTGGCTTGAGGACCACCACCCAGGGCCTCTGAAGCCATCGAGTACATGGACATTCGGCTGGCCATGATAAATGACGGTGATGCCCTCGACGGGGACGATCACAGGTTATTACACGTTGCGATGTGAATGTTGTACACGGGACTGGGTTCAACGACCGAGTTTAAGTGCAACTGAGCAGACTGTGGAAGGGTATTACGTCCGAGGAACGACAGACGGGTAACAATTAGAAGTATAAGCGAATGAATAGACCAGAGGTCGGCTGCAAGCAATTGAATGCGGCTTAAAGGCTTGGAGTGAGTTTGTCGAATGATGAGATGAAGGTTTCGGTCGCTGGGCAACGCCGCCCTCCTTTTCGGCTGATCGAATGAAGTATCACGGCCTGGACGGCTGTGAGTACTAATGCAAGGAGGTTGGGTCAAGGTTAAAAATGATTAAGTACCGATTGATTGATGTAAAAGAGACACAGCCAAAGCGAGTGAGGCCGGCCAGTTGAAGCTGTAGCGAAAGCGAAAGCAAAGGGAAATGACAAGACACAAACGCTCTCGAAAGAAGGCTCCCAAGAGTTGAAGAAACGACTGGGTCTTGTCCTGGGCTGGGGAGGTAGAGGTAGCAAGCCGAGTAACGAGTAGAAGATGGGCCTGTCCTGTAGGTACAGTACTGCCCTCTAGTGCCGTATTAGCGTGCCCCAGCAAAAAAGGGCGACTCCGAAAATGGATACGGCTGATGTGATGCACTGTGTACGGAGGACCATAAAGGCCTTTGGACATACATGCTCAAGTCCAACGTCCCATCTTGATATTGGTAGCGTTCAGAACGTGGCGCATCAAGCGCGTTATGCACTTCAAAGGGGTGATTTCACTGGATGAGAGGCAAGTATTCTTTTCAGCTGCGGGTGAAATGAACGCCAAACATAAGATACTGGCCACTGGAGGCCCCTTGAGAAACAACAACAACAACATCCGACAGTCAAACTGACTGCTTCTATCATATTCTTCCAACGCCCGACACTGTCCATTACTGTACAGTCTGTCACTACAAATGGATCTGTCCATCCATATCTAAACTTGGAACAGCCGGACGTACCATCGCCTGTCGGGGTAAGGGGCCCGACCCGAGGGCAGGGCAGTAAACCTTGTGTTTAGTAAGGATTGGGCCTGGATTGGAGTTTATAGGTGTGTGGGCCGGCTCAATACGAGGATTAGGACAAAGTGCATATTCTTTCACCTGCATTGACTACGCGTCCGTCCTGTGTGTCTCGCGATGCACAACATGCAAAACTTCGTATGATGGAGGATGAATGACTGAATGGATCCATCTTGTTCAGTGTGTCTTGGTGATCTGTTAGAGGAACAGGCTGTGTCTTGTCGTGTCGCGATCCTGCCTTTGTGCATGCGAACCTCATCATCAGCACTCTCTGAAGTGTCATGATGTGCTTTTACATCCATGACGGTCTGAACAACATCCCTACGTGGGTGTCACACAACCCATAATTTCTCCTCGCCTGTGGTTACACTCTGACAGGCTCACCACCAGCATGGTCTGATCAAGACAGACGTCAACCGGATCGAGAGATCGTATTGTCCGAAGATCTTATCTGTTTGTGGTCCTAATTTCAGGAGACTATGACTATCGCAGATCTACATGTAACCAATGCTTTCTAAGCTATTCTCTCCAGCTCAATCCGCGGTGTTGTACCACAAGACAAATTTGTAACGTTTGCTAACATCTGACACGCCCGCGACCAGCCGAGCGCTCGTGGCGCGTATGGTAAACGCCGTAATCCATAGAATAGCCAAGGTAGTCAGCGGTAACGTAGGCTTCAACGGGAGTTGCGTAGTGGTTCTCATTAGTTCTAACGGTAATGTTCGCTGCTGACACTGACAGCAAAAGTGATCCGCAGTTCCTTCACCTCATATCATCTCGCAGATCAGCCAGTAAGGATGTCTCAGATGTTCTGACAGCGCGCGCTTCCCGTCCACTCACGCTTCGCAAAATTGAACTAACTATGTATGGTATGGATGTCGCGTAAACGAGAACAACAAATAATATTGGAAGCCTCGTGATCTTATAGTCATGACAAACAAAGACAGGCTGCCCTCCTTGTCGATGATTGTGCCTCCTCCACATGACGCTCATCAATGGACTCCCGCTCCTAGAATAAAAGTTACAGGGAATTGTTGCGGGCTAGCGTCGTCGTTCACACATTCCAGAAGGCCGAGTGGTAGGATCGATCACTGGAGCGTTCTTGACCCCAGTAAAGCGACAACACTCCCTGGTTCAGTTGACACAAGGCAAGGTGAGCCTGAAATGTTGCTGGTGGAGTTTGAACACCCCTGATAATACCTCAAGAGAGATTGTTAATAGGCTTGATAATCACTGGAATTGCATTCTTTACTTGCTTGTCGACGGCGTAGGGTAAAGGGTCCTGCAATGACGATTTCAAAAAGATTTGGGGCACATGCTGTCTTGCCCAGACTTTTGCTCATGTCTCGATCCCTTCAAGTTGTCTTGGAAATCCCCTATAAAAATTGCCACCAGGATGAGACGGAACTGGGGCCGCCAGCATCTTCAATGACCCGGGCATCAGTCAATTAGGCCATCTGGCTTTCAATATCAAGGAAGCCGAAGTTGAAGCAGAAACATGTCTCAAGCCTTGCAACGCAAAACCGGACCCCAGAGAGAGACAGAAGCCATGAATCGGTCTTTATTCACACAGTACGGGACATAAAATGGGGGCATGGAGCATCAAAGTAAACAAGCCTTTTGTATGACCCGCTGTGTCGTCCCTGTCTGTGCGGGTTAGTCTAGCATTAGGGGATGCCATTTGAGGAACAACTGGTTGGTTACCGGGCCAGAGTTGGCAAGGGTTTCCTTTTTTAGGGGTCTACTATTGACAGAGTTCGCGCCGGTCATGATATGATGAGCTACAGTTTGTTAGTCCATACAATATGTCCGTCGCTTGATGAATGATGCAGTCATCAACAAAACAGCTGGACTTTTGGCCCTCCGCTGACAGACGGGAGTCGGGAGGAATGCTTATTACAAGACATGGTCTCAGTTATAATTGTCATGGCTGACCGTTTGTGGCGTGCAATAAGCTAGATGAGTTTTGACAGAGCCCTGAGCCACCACCACCGGGTCTTTTAGTAAAATTGTGGCATCCGATCTCATCATGATTGTAAAATTCAATTAGTTGTCCGCAAGCGCAGTTTCAGAAACCGTTAATTGCCATGTATGAGGAAATGCGCGAACTTTAATTGGCCCTTGAATGCACTCCTGAGTGGTTTTTAATGCAAAGAAATGCCACTCATCACACACTTTCAGCTGAAGTGCCGAATTGCTTCAAATGATTCAGGAAGACTAATACTTAACATTTCGCTTTGTGACTGAATGGTTTTGATCTAATGGTTGGGGTCATCATAGCTGATCGCTCACAGGGCTAACATAATCTACCAAGTCTTATTTATTACTAATGACACTTGGACATCTCAGTCTCACCAAACACTGCCAAGAGCCAGACGAGGTGAGGCGAAAACAGAGGCAAGAAAAGACAGAGATAGATCCAGGGGGAAGATGTTGGAGCTTTCCGGGAGTGCCGTGTGGCTATGGGCAGGGAAAAACCTCGTATGGCGTCCATTTTTATGCCATGGCCGTGGGACAGGATCCAAACATAGAAATTGTTCAAGGCCAAGCCGCCAAAGGGCCCCCGGCTTGCGCTATGCCCGAGCTGCATTAGTGGTATTAGTGGTTCCCCGTACTGACAATCCCACCTTTATACCGTGTAGAGAGTAGAGCACTCTCCCTGCCGTGTACGAGGAGGAGAGGAGACTTGCATGTGGCCAGCCCAGCCCAGTCCAGTCCATTTCAGTCCTTTCCCAAGAAAACAATCCCTTTTCCCAGCCGAGCCCAGGTTGTTTTTGTTGGTGTTATACCTTTCCTTCACCTTGGCAAGTAGAGTTACGACTACCAGTCCAAGTCCAATCGTTCTGGTGAAGGCTTCTGTTTCCGGAGCCTGGCTCTTCTTCCCTTTTTTAATCTTTATTATTGTTTTTATTCGACGCTCGTTTGTCTACTAGCATTCTAAACCCTCGCTCTGAGTGCCTGTTTGACTGTTGAACAACCAACCTAAACGATAATACGATCGAAACTAACGACGACAATAACAACTCCTTAATAATCCAATTCGCAACAACAGCCTTTCTGCTGAAACCCAAATCTACCGAGTCGTTATAAACTTCGAGAGCCACTTGCTGGCTGCTTGTCCATCATGGCTATGAGCCTCCCACAGCTCGGAGGCGCAGGAGGCCCTCACACTCAACCCTCTTTGCCATCGCTGCCTGCACATCTTCAATCCGACACGCATCTCACTGCTCATCTCGCCAGTCGCTTCCATGTCTCGCATCCTACCGCTCGACTGTCTTCTCACGCTCTCATCTCTCTCAACACCTATACCAACTCCTCAAAGGGTCCCGATGGTGGCAAGGAGGGTAGCGCCATGGCTGGCGCCGAGGAAATCGCTGACAGAGCCTTTCTGCGATTAGGACACAGATCCGAGAACCAAGCCGTTGTGTTTTTGTAAGTCTATGATGCTGAAAGCGTGAGAGTTGAACCCAAAGTTTACTAATACTAACATCCTTATTCAGGGGTGAATCTGGCGCTGGAAAGTCTACTATCCGAGCCCACCTCCTGACTGCTCTTCTCAACAAATCATCAACGCCTCTGTCCACAAAGCTCTCTCTCGCCGCATATATCTTTGATAGTCTCACAACTACCAAGACTGCTACAACACCAACTGCTTCCAAGTCTGGGCTCTTCTACGAGTTGCAGTACGATACTTCAGCCACAACAAACCCCGTTCTGATTGGCGGTAAGCTTTTGGATCATCGCCTGGAGCGTAGCCGTATCGCCGATGTTCCTACAGGAGAGCGCAACTTCCACGTTCTGTACTATCTTCTTGCCGGAACAAGTGAGGCTGAAAAGTCTCATCTCGGCTTGGACGGTGGCTCTGTCACTGGAACCACTCAAAAGCGATGGAAGTATCTTGGCCATCCCACTCAGCTCAAGGTTGGAATCAACGACGCAGAGGGCTTCCAAGTTTTCAAGAATGCTTTGCGAAAGCTCGAGTTCCCTCGCGCTGAAATTGCCGAGATTTGCCAAATTCTCGCCAGTATTCTTCACATTGGTCAACTAGAGTTTGAGACAACTAGCCAGACCAGCGTAACTGGCGATGATAGTGGTGGTTTCTCCCACGAGGGTGGTACAACCATCACCGCTGTCAAGAACAAGGATGTTCTCAGCATCATTGCTGCTTTCCTTGGTGTCAGCGCTGCTGACCTCCAGACCACCTTAGGATATAAGACCAAGATGATTCACCGAGAACGTGTTACTGTTATGCTCGACCCCAACGGTGCCCGTGCCCACGCTGGAGAGCTTGCCCGAACACTCTACTCCCTTCTCGTTGCTTGGATTCTCGAGACCATCAACCAGCGACTTTGTGCACCCGAGGAGTCTATTGCCAACACTGTCTCGATCGTCGATTTCCCCGGTTTCTGCCAGCAAACTCCCACTGGCTCTGCGCTCGACCAACTTCTCAACAATGCTGCTACCGAATGCATTTACAACCTTACTCTTCAGAACTTCTTCGACCGCAAGGCTGACATGCTGGAGTCCGAGGAAGTCAGCGTTGCTGCGACCAGCTATTTCGACAACTCGGACGCTGTTCGAGGCATCTTGAAGCCCGGCAATGGTCTTCTTAGCATTCTTGATGATCAAACTCGACGAAACCGAACAGATATGCAATTTCTTGAGGCTCTCCGAAGACGTTTCGATGGCAAGAACGCTGCTATCGAGGTTGGCTCTGCTCAAGCTAAGCTTCCTGGAAGCAACTTCATGACTGAGAACACCTCTGCCGTCTTCACCGTGAAGCACTTTGCTGGTGAGGTGGATTACCCTGTCAAGGGACTGATCGAGGAGAACGGCGAGATCATCTCTGGTGATCTTCTCAACATGATCAACGGTACCAAGAGCGAGTTTGTTGCTCGCCTTTTCGGCCAAGACGCTCTCCAGACCGTGACTCACCCCAACGAACGCACTACTGTTATGCAGGCTACCGTCAGCTCAAAGCCTATGCGAGCGCCTAGTGTCATGTCTAGAAAGACGCACCGAACTGGTCGCCCCAGCACAGCTTACAAGCGCCAGCAGCAGGAGGCTATGGAGGAGTTGGATCAGCAGAGCCAAGCTGGAGAGTCTAAGAAGAACGCCAAGATGACTCTCGATCAAGGTGCTTCAGGTCAGTTCCTTGCCTCGCTGGACAATGTCCAGAAGGCTGTCACTGAACCCGGTACCAACTCATACTTCGTCTTTTGCTTGAAGCCTAACGATCGACGTATTGCGAACCAGTTCGACAGTAAGTGCGTTCGTATGCAGGTCCAAACTTTTGGTATTGCAGAAATCAGCCAGCGTCTTCGATCTGCCGATTTCAGTTTATTCTTGCCTTTCGGCGAGTTTCTGGGTATGACAGATGCGGAGACAATCTTGGTTGGCAGTGAACGAGAACGTGCTGAGATGGTCATTGAGGAGAAGCAGTGGCCCCAGAATGAAGTCAGAGTCGGTGCCACTGGTGTTTTCCTTAGTGAACGCTGCTGGATGGAGATTGCCCAGCTCGGCGAGGCAGTCTCAGTTTCTGGTCGCTATGGTGGCTTGCCTTCATCCGATGCTGGCGATGGTCTCACACCTGCTGAGTCTATGGCTTTCGGTGCCTCCAAGGAGCATTTGGTTTCCGGTGGCAACACCCCTCTCATGTACGGTGAGAAGGCCAAGGGCGGTTACTTCACCGACGATACTCGATCCGAGGCTGGTGTTTCTGCCTTTGGTGGTGGTGACATGTTCAAGAACCTCGACACACGTGAGCAGATGGCTGAGCGAGGCAATGAGAAATCTCTCGAGGAGGTTGAGGAGTACCGAGATAAGCCTAGCCGCAAGCGTTGGGTGGCTCTCGTCTTCTTCCTCACTTGGTTCATTCCCGACTTTGCCATCAGACTGATCGGACGTATGCCTCGAAAGGACGTTCGTATGGCCTGGAGAGAAAAGGTGGCGATTAACATGCTCATTTGGTTGATGTGTGCTGTCGCCGCCTTCTTCATGGTCGGATTCCCCACGCTCATTTGCCCCAAGCAGTATGTCTACAGCTCCAACGAACTCTCTTCCTACGGCGGTGACAAGGGCAGCAAGGGCGCCTACGTTGCTATCCGCGGTTTCGTTATTGACCTCAATGCCTTCATTCCCAACCATTATCCTGGTAGCAACCTTGTCAGTGAGGATACTCTCTTGAACTATGCCGGCAAGGATATCAGCGCTCTTTTCCCCATCCAAGTGTCTGCTCTGTGCCAGGGCAAAGACGGTCAGATCCCTCCTGAGGTCACTCTCGACAACCGGAACACCAACATCACTGGTCAGCCCCAGCTTCTTGCTTCCAGAGATATTGATGTCAACTCCGTCTACCACGATTTCCGTTATTACACCAACGACAGCCGACCCGATTGGTACTTCGAGCAGATGTACACCTTCAAGCATGTCTACCTCAAGGGTCGTATGGGTTACAGCCCCAAATATGTCAAGAAACTGGCCCGAGACAGTTCTTGGAACGTTGTCACTATTCACGGAAAGGTTTACGACATGACCAAGTACCTCCAGGGTGGTCTCCGTCTCAAGGCCAAGGCTGGCAAGCCTACTCCTAACATCCCAGGTGCCACAGACTTCATGGAGGACAGTGTCGTCCAGCTGTTCCGAAGTGCAAAGGGTCAGGATGTTTCCAAGTACTGGGATAACATCAAGCTCAGCCCTGTCAAGAAACAACGCATGGAGACCTGTCTGAATAACCTCTTTTACATCGGTGACTCAGATACTCGAAACTCCGTCCGCTGTCAGTTCGCTTCATACTTCATCTTGGCTATTTCAGTCGTGCTCGCATCTATCTTGGTATTCAAGTTCCTTGCTGCGCTCCAATTCGGTGGCAAGAACGTGCCCGAGAACCTCGACAAGTTCGTCATGTGTATGATTCCCGCTTATACCGAAGATGAAGACTCGTTGCGCCGTGCCATTGACTCGCTTTCTCGCATGAAGTATGATGATAAGCGTAAGCTCCTCGTCGTTGTCTGTGACGGTATGATTATCGGTCAAGGTAACGACAGGCCTACGCCTCGCATCGTGTTGGATATTCTTGGTGTCTCTGAGACCGTCGACCCCGAGCCTCTCAGCTTCGAGGCTCTCGGTGAGGGTATGAAGCAGCACAACATGGGTAAGATCTACTCGGGTCTTTACGAAGTCCAAGGCCACATCGTCCCCTTCATGGTCATTGTCAAGGTTGGCAAGCCTTCTGAGGTTTCTCGACCCGGTAACCGTGGTAAGCGAGACTCCCAGATGGTTCTCATGCGTTTCCTCAACCGCGTCCACTACAACCTTGCAATGAGTCCCATGGAGCTGGAGATGTATCACCAGATCCGTAACATCATTGGTGTCAACCCAACCTTCTACGAATATCTCTTCCAAATCGATGCCGATACTGTCGTCGCTCCAGACTCAGCTACTCGAATGATTTCAGCCTTCATCGATGACACTCGCCTGATTGCTTGCTGTGGTGAAACCGCTCTCACCAACGCCAAGGGCTCTTTCATCACCATGATTCAGGTCTACGAGTACTGGATTTCACACAACTTGTCCAAGGCATTTGAGAGTTTGTTCGGCTCAGTCACTTGTTTGCCTGGCTGTTTCTCCATGTACCGAATTCGCGCTGCGGAGACCGGCAAGCCTTTGTTCGTCAGCAAGGAGATCGTTGAAGACTACTCCACGATTCGTGTTGATACTCTGCACATGAAGAACTTGCTCCATCTTGGTGAGGATCGATATCTCACAACCTTGCTCCTCAAGTATCACTCCAAGTACAAGACAAAGTACCTCTTCAGCGCACAAGCCTGGACTATTGCCCCTGACTCTTGGTCTGTCTTCCTGTCTCAGCGACGTCGTTGGATCAACTCTACCGTGCACAACTTGGCTGAGCTTATTCCCTTGGCCCAGCTTTGCGGTTTCTGCTGTTTCAGTATGCGTTTCGTTGTCTTCATCGATCTTCTGAGCACTATCGTCCAGCCTGTCATTGTCATGTATATCGTGTACCTGATTTATCAAGTCGCTACCAACCCGTCAGTTGTGCCTATTACAGCTTTCTTGTTGCTTGGTGCCATCTATGGTCTGCAGGCTGTCATCTTCATCCTCCGACGCAAGTGGGAGATGGTTGGTTGGATGATCATGTACATTGCTGCCATTCCTGTCTTCTCTTTCGGTCTGCCCCTGTACTCCTTCTGGCACATGGATGACTTCAACTGGGGTAACACTCGTGTCATTGCTGGCGAAGCCGGTAAGAAGATCGTTGTTTCAGACGAGGGCAAGTTTGATCCCAGCTCGATCCCTCGCAAGAAGTGGGAGGAGTACCAAGCCGAGCTCTGGGAGACACAGACCCAGACTGCTCGTGACGATGTGCGATCAGAGATCTCTGGTTACAGTTATGCCACCAAGGCTCAGGGACCTTTCTCTGAGTACGGTGGTGGTTACCAGCCCAGCCGCCCCGGCTCAACAGCTGGCTTCGGCCACCAGAACATGTCTCGCATGTCTCTGGCCCATTCTGAGATGCCAGGCAACCGTGCGAGCCAGTTTGGTGGCTCGCAGTTCTTCTCTCCCGAGGAGATGGTTGGCATGCCTAGTGATGACGCCCTCCTCGCTGAGATTCGCGACATCCTCAAGGCAGCTGACTTGATGACTGTCACCAAGAAGGGCATCAAGCAAGAGCTGGAGAGGCGATTCAATGTTCCTCTAGACGCGAAGAGGGCCTACATCAACTCTGGTAAGTCAATACTCTCTAACTCATTCAATCTATTCGATCTCATGCTAACAATTTCTCAGCAACTGAAGCCCTGCTTTCTGGCCAATTGTAGACTGTTTAGACTCTGCATGTATCCATTGAGACGGTCGTTATAATGCCCATACAGCCTTGCGATAGTCTTGTTTATATCTCTTTTGGAGTGCGTTCATATTTTACAACGGCGAATTTTGGATGGGAAATTAAAAACTCAACATTTTTGTTAAAGGCAGAACGAAAACGCTGCTCTTATCCATATTAATGCGTGGGGTACTTAGCGAGGGAGAGTATCTTTTGTGTCCAGGGGCATATATATTTTGTGGTCTTTATGATGTCCGTTCTGGTTATTGTTTGGTAGATGGATGTATCTGTACATATGTACGAACAAATTTGAACAAAGATGTTTCAGTGATAACATTGACTTCATGAATTTCTCAATTGATGCTTGAAGTCGACTGCACAGATTGCGAGCATTTGAGTGCCTAATAGGAGATGTTCGCTTCCTTGACACACGGAAGTCTTTGTCGTCTTATGCTGGGTATTAACAGTTGTATGTATAAATTTGTCTAGCTTATATATCCAATCCATTCATCTTTACAAATTATGCCTGGCAAGTAACTTTTCGACGCCTCCCTTACTCCAGACCTTGACCTTTTCTTGACCACATGTCTCCCATACCCTTTTCATGAGTGCAACCATTACATCTGCCTCTTCACCTCCCTCAAATCCAGCTCGCTGCGAGTCCAACCAGCTGAGGATGCCGAAGCGAGTCGTCAACGTGGTGCTACCGCCTTCGATGCAAGTCGTGCGATACAATAGACGTAACAAACGAGTGCGCAAATTGACACGCAAGTAAGGGTTAGCACCGAGAGCGAGTATCTTCTCGAACCATCGCTTGCGATGAAAGATGCCGAGGTCGGAGGGTGTGCGCAAGCTGTCAAGGAGGTAGGTGAGAAGCCATGTGATTTCGGTGTAATACTTATCATCTTCTGAGGGTTCACCGTGAAGAATGTCGTGGGCGAGGGGAAGCTTGTCAGCAGACCAGACGGGGCTGCGTGTGAGGAAGCTGTTGATTTTCGGGTAGAGTGGGTGCAGTGGATTCTTCAGGACATCCAGAGCGTGGATGGCGAAGGCAGTGAAGGCAGACGGGACTGGGCCCTTGTCAACTTGATCACGCGATGACTCGGCTAGTTCGCACAAGAGGAGCCAAACTTGTTCCTTTTCTTCGTATGAAGATTCCTTGAGCTTGGCAGCCATCTTGAGAATGCTGGTGAGGGATTCCTTGCGAATGTTGGTATAGGGAGAGGAGAGGAGGCGAATCAAAGCTGCTGCCCAGCCGTCTTCAACGAGGTCTTCAGCGTTTTTGCCAGCCCATTTTGTCAAAGCTGCGGTATCCTCTTCTTCAGGGAGTGGTACATGAAGCATGGCCTCGAGCTTTGAAGAATCAATGGTCGAGCCATCCTTTGAACCATTCACATCAACTGTATCGGCATCAGGCATATCTTCATCCGCATCTGCATCATCAAACTCTTCCTCCTTGAGCTTTTTCATCTTGACCTTGCTTGATGAAAACTGTTCTAAGATGCGTTTGTATAGAGCTTTGGTCAATTGCTTTCCTGGCTTGAACTTGTATGAAGTAGAGAAGTAGCAAGATAGGAACTGGCCAAGCGCAGCTTCTTCATCGCTGCCAGCAGAGCCCATTGCAAATGACAACTGCTCTACCAGGGTCACGTTAACCAAAGCAGTCTCACTACCAGATGATACACCATCTTCCTGGGCATATGTTTCTAACAAATCGAGATACTTGATTGGCGAGGAGGCACATCGGTTGACGCAGTTGTCAACATATGACCAAACCTTCTCCATTGGGTTTGCCTTGACATCGGCTAGCGTTGCCTGGAGGGCCTCGAATAAAGGGCTCATCAGGGACGCCTTCGTTACCATCTGGTTCTCAACTGCGACCTCGCCTAGAACCTTTCTCAGCTGCTGGAAAGAAAGATCTCGCTTCTTATCACAAAGCAGCCGCAGGAGGGCGGTGTATGGCGACGATCCTGCTCCATCAATGAGATTGTCTATCCTCGAGAACCAACGCATACCAGGGGAACAACTGGCAATTGACACCAAGTTCTCGAGCTCCATAACTTTTAGCGACTCGTCCTCATGCTGCTCGCTTTCCTTGTTGAGCGACTTGAGAACTTCTGTGAAGAAAGGCGAAACATCAAAGTTGGCAGCAAGAGCAACTTGTGGAATAACTTCATAGTAAAGACGTAGCAAACGACTGGCCATGGCCTTATGGAGAATGTTCTCAGCTGGCATTCCCTTGTAAGACCGAACGATTTCTTTCATGTCCGGAATGCGTTGGCAAAAAGCATCGATTAAACGACGGCTAGCTTCTGCCCAGACAGGGTCACTGCCCTTTGAAACCTCTTCATGCATCTTGACAGCTTCAGCTAACTTCTCGATTGCCACGATCAGAATGCGCGTAGCAAAGAAAGATGTGAGGTTGGATTTGGAGGAAAGACATCGGATCAGAACTTTTTGATTGATGGGGAGCGGAATAATGTTGTCGAGAAGGATGGACGTGGGAGGAGGTGCCTTAGCAGATCGCGATCGGTCTCCGAAGCGAGGAGGGAGAGGAAGTTGCATAGTGTTAAAGAGGAACGCGGCATATCCAATCCATGTCATGGACAACTTTGGTTCGAACGTGAAAGATCGGTTGCTTAGAAAATATTTTTCAGTAAGTTCAGGGGCAGCGGTGAATATTGCGACCAGAAGTTCGCTATGTTTCAAACTGGACCAAGGACGCAACTTTTGAGCGAATTCGGCAAGGACAAAGTTATACACAGGAATGTCTTGTTTGTATCTGTCGGCGAAGAGAGCACCCTGTGTACCAGCCTTCGCACGCCCTCCTGGCGCTGGGTCGTCTTCAGACTCTTTAGGGTATAGACCAGTGGAGGGATATAAAATACCAGCTGTAGGCGTCGTGCAGATGTAGATGAGGAGTTGATGGGCCTTATAGCTCACCGTTGACTTCTCATCGACATCTTCGCCATCGCTGGTGTATGTGTATAGAGCTAAGAAGCGCACCAACGACTTGGTGTTGAAGCATCGGAATTTGACTTCCCTGGGGATCTTGTCATCTTTGAGGACATAGAGCTTTAAAGAGTCGAGAATATCCACAACGAGGTACGCAGGGTCGCTTTTGATCATATAAGTCACATGTGACAAAAGTTCCTTCTGCGATACAAATTCTTTACGTCCATCTGAACCCATGAACTTGAGAAGGCTCAGGAACAAACGGACAGCATTTGTTCTGACGGAAGCTTTGCGCACATCTTCCTGCGTATCTCCAATATGCCCAATTTCAAGATTTCGTCCAAACGATGTCAATGTGAAATTTCGAGCGCGGAAGATTCGCTTCGCATAGGCGCCTCCATCTAGGCATGTAGCTTCTCGAAGGAGACGGAGAGTAGGTGAGATAATGAACCCCTTGCTCTTTTCTGCTGACAGATTCTTTGCCAATGATTTCAGTTGCTGCTCTTGGAGAAGGGTCTGGCAGATACCGAGGCCATGCTTGACAAGCTGTAGTGAGCCTGAGAGGATCTGGAGTAGCAAAGCCAGAACAACGGCAACAGAAGACATGACACCATCGTTGTTAACCTGCACGGCGAAAGACCACATCTCCATGATATCGTTGAGAAAGACTGCATCTTCGGATATATCTCTGGGCTTGACAGCTTCAAGGTATTGATGTAGAATGTCGAGGTTTGCTCTTCGGTCGCCCTCTTCGTGAACTATTTGATCGAGGAGATTCTTGAAAGACTGAAGGCCTATAGGGGTGTGGATCAGATCTAGTTCGTTGGTGCCTTCAATAAAATCGTCACTTACCATGCCTGGCGTTGCGCAAATCCTGGTCGAAGGACAGCAGATTGCGCAATTGATCGCTTGAGGTGACTTCTTCACTCGTTGGCGTCTCGTGTACGACTTTCTGGCGCTTACGAAAAGCGGCAGCGCCATCTCCGCCATCTCCGCTGTTGAAGTCTCGTTTGCCCATTTTGACGACCTCGGAGCTTGTCGCAATCTAGATCTCTAATCCATGAATTTACTTGACTTTTTGGCATTTTGCCACGCTTGACCGCTATCTCGCCTGCCAGATTCGGAATCAGGGACCAGCAGTGTGGAGTACGGTCGGTAGATCTATTACCCGACGTTGTTGAAGTCTAGGTACCTATCTGCCGATTCTTCTAAGGTTCTCCGTACCTAGTCTTGGGTCAATAACATAGAACCTCACGAATCTAGACACGGAATAACAATATTTCAATTGACAACACATATTCGCCATCATCTGTGGTGCGGTTTGGCCACCGAATATGTTTCTTTATGTTGTGGCTGTAGTACTTTGAGAGACTGGACTTTGAGCTATTCAAAAGCTCGAGGTACACACCATAGCACAAAGGAATTTGTCTGTACATTGGGACGGCAGAGGCATTGCGAGGGATACCAGATGGTTCCTTGAAGCAAGAGGAGGTTTGCATGTGGAGTGGATCTTTGCATGCTGCTCCCAGCAACTTGCATTCGCTCTTCCAATGTCTTTGACATTTCCTTGGAGTGGTGGACAAGTGAAGCCATGACTTGGCTGCATTGCATAATACAACATTGCCTTACAATCAACCTTGGCTGAAGAGAATCATCGCCATCGGCCCTCTAATCGACTGCTACTCTTCCCACATAGAACGAGTCAAACAAGTCAAACAACTCCACTCACAAAACGACGAGGCCGCATCGATCCCACATTGTGAAGTCAACTGCGCCGCTCCCGTTGCATCCGCCGCTGCAGAGTGGAAGGAGTCAACTGCGCAAGAAACAAGGAAAATGTACATGAGAGGATCCTCCGTCTTTTTCTACAGCCATTCCCGAAGTCAAGACTGAGACAGGTTGCCCTCCGAACTGATTATTGCGCTTTGTGCGGGATGCTCTAAAAAAACACACCAGCTAGAATGACTGAAGATCGCCACTTGAACATCCATCATATCTACTATTTTGATGGAGAACACACCATCGCATGTGAACAGGCTTTTGTCTCCATTATCTTTAGAACCCCTCGAGGGCAAGCAAGAAAACTCAGGGCCTTTATCGTTAGTGACAAAAATAGCCAATGTAAAGGCCCTCTAGCATACGCTAGACTTGCCTAAATCTTTTCATCATACGGAGTACTGGATTACAACCTAAGGGGACCCTCTGACGAGCTTCTGGATGCATCCCTGTCAAAAGCTAGCCAAGCCAAGGTTGCAAAGCCACTCATGCTTCAACTTGTTAAGAGTCGCTATTTTAAGAACCAAGGAATGGCAAAGTCAGGGGTATCACCCGCAGTAAACACTTTCATCTGTAGACAAGGCAGCGGAAGGAAGCGCACCGGAATTTCGCTCGTAGGGCCCAAAAGCAAACAAGACTACGTGGCTCCCTACTAAGCTAACAACTATGGATGTTTGCAGCAGCAACAGGGAGCGGTCCGGCTGTCGATCAGGCTTGACACCGACCCAACTGCACGGTTTGACCCTTTTGTCTCTCTGAGCCGAGGTGCCCTAACAATACCGTACTTTGCTGGCACGCTTCCTCATGACCCCACAAATGAAGCCATCCTAGCCATCTAGCCATCCCCTTATTTGTTGGTGTTTACTGGTTTTGGTGACTCTCACTGAGACAAAAGCCGGGCTGTGCATTCTTTCTCCGGCTGAGAGACGAAGAGGCAATTGCAATACGACATTGCTATCAACGTAGTATGGCCGCTTACCGTCAGATACCGCTGAAGGGCCAAGCGATGCATTTCAGCCGTTCTGGTCTACCAGCGCCAAATATTAAAATTTCGGGACTATCATCGTTTAGTCATTTTGTCTCAAGATTTCAAGGCAGGCGAATCGTATCGCGTCAGCTCACGCCAGAGTACGGGTCATCACAATGGCCTCGTGCTCATCACTATTCTGGGTGCCATGAAACATCTTTCACGGCTGCTCTAGGATGTAGCGACCAATTCTTTGGCCAAGTAATAACAAACCTGGCCCAAAGGAGCATCCGGATTCGATGAGAGGGCAAATTGACAGGCGTTCCTGAAGCTCCCACGTTTCAAGAGACCCTAGCATTTCACAGCTCACAGACAAACGCGGCTGTCAGTCGCAAGGTGGAAGAGTAACAAAACGTGCAGCATACCGATTTGATGGAGAAGAGATGATGAAGAGACCAAGTTCCGGGGTGCATCTACCAATCAGCCTGGCAGGACCAGGGTATTGCCCAAACCGGCGGTGCAACCCCAAATAAGATGTATGGATGCAACGTCAGATGTCGATTCCAGGAAGGCAAACAGAGTCGACAAGGCTAAGATTTGCACTAGGAGCCAGCAAGCGAGGCAAGCTTCTGTTGTGCGTTTACCGTAGAGAGCAGGGCTAAGAGCTATGACCTTTGTTGTTTGAACATGCGCTATGTACAACGTCCGACGAAGAACGTCTCTTGTTCAAGGTTACATGCCAGGCCAGACCAAATGACAGCTTGGGTATGGATGGGACTCATGTTTTGACGACGCCTTCGCCAAGACCCAAGTTCACACCAGTTCGACAAGAGAATGTGAGAAATGCGCAGCGTGACGACACACAGCCTCGAACACAGGCAAAGGCCTCAAACCCCGTCATCTCACACGGCTATCCAATACGGCAGCAGCACGAGACCTCGTCTGGGGTCTTTTGTGGCAAGGACAAGCAGACCAAAAAGTCAATGGAAGGATCCACGACCAGCCAAATGGCGAGTTGGAGGTGGAATAGAGTGGAACCAAATGCACGACATCGACTTGACTCGACTCTCTAGACTTGAGCCAAGGGCAACAGCGACACCATCTCGGGCACTACGTGTGGCCCAGTCAATGTGTCTCTGTGGTGTTTTGATAGAGTTGGTGTGGAGCGCTAACATGATCGGGAGTCCGTCAGGACCGTCTTCTAAGCGCCGACTGGTTCGGCGAGACAACCGACCCCGGTCCATCACCTGCACCGTGGGTTCGTCTTGGACAATCGTCAACCACTCGATACGTCGTCTTGCATCTCCCTTGGCTGCCGCCCATTTTTTTCTTATTTAATTTTTTAAATTTCGATCGTAACGGGCCTGAAACTAACCCAGATCCCACTACAGACTCGTAGCAGGGGCATGGGTGCCAATACTGTCGTTTGTTGCCTCTATGGGTGTGGATATACTACCACAGGAACGTCGCGGCCCGGCCGTCATCCACGAGATGGGCTGGGCTGCATTACAAGTTGCTTGCCGCTGCTTTGCTTCTCTTGTTCTTTTATCTGCCGGGTCCCTGGTCCTCTTCCTGCAGCTTTCCCGTCTTGCTTCACTTCTTGTCCTATCCCATTCCTCTTCTGCAGGTGCTAGTACTGGTGCTGGCTTACATATACGAAGGAGTGTACTGTACATACATACTTACATACACACTCATATCCCACCTTATCTCCATACGTTGATCTGTCTTTCAGCTTCTCAGCCATTTTTCTTTCACTTCGTTGAGTATCGAATCGTCCTTCTCTCCGCCATTCCCTTCCCACCCAACGTTCTGAACGCCTTCTCGGTATGACGTGAGAGCTTCGCAGCATGACAGACGCCGGTTCTCACGGTGCCCATGGCTCTGAAGCAGCTTCTTGGCCATCGTGGCTATCTCTCTGCTGCGCACCGCTGGTCTCCTCAGAGGACAGGAGGCCGCGTCGTAGTAAGTCTATGTCTACTTCTACCTCTGCCCACACTGCCAATGTTTGGGCCTCGGATTCGTCTTCAACCTTGAACATTTGGTGGCCCGTAGGCAGGTTGAGCGACGACCAGTTGCTGATAGGCCAAGTCGATGAGAAGCGTTCATATCCGGTAATATACGACCAACCAATTCACCATCCCCAGCCTATTGCAATGCCGGAGCATCGTAAAATGTCGGAGAGGTCTACGAGAGACAGTGTCTCGTCAAAGAGAAGGAGATTCTGGTCACTCTCTTCAAGTTCGCGCCGGCCGCTCATTTCAGCCCCTTCAGACTTTCGCCATGTATCAACTGCCGCCGATCCATTTCTTGATTATCCTGAACCTACGCCATCGAGAGCCTCGAATCTTCGGCCTGCGAAACAGTTACCTCATCGCCCTTACCGCCCACTCGAGTTGAGCATCTATCAGTCCAACAATGGTGTATCTCCTATCATGCCTCACTTTGAACCAAGGCCTGCGAACCCGGCCCCTTCATCAGACTATTCTGAGTGTGTATCAGATTTGTCATATTGCCAACCTGAAGAAATGAAACCTTCATTGGAGCACCAGAAGAGCTTCTCAGATTCTCCCATGTCATTTCACTTTCCACGCCGCCAAGCCCTGGGGAGTGCTCCTAGTTCCTCTCATGGAGAAGATGAGATCCCGCCCTTGATTCCCCCCAAGGCACGGGGGCGTCCTCGTGCGTATAGCTCACCAGATGTGGAAAAGGTCAAGGAACGAGTCGCGAGTGCTATGCTAGAGGTTGAAAAGCTCCAGAAGCAAATCGACGATGTCATCGAGAGACAGAGTCTTTATGTTCCCAGTCGACCACCAACTCCCCACTCGGTCGCTCAAACCATGCCCGGTATGAGCTCGATCTACGGACCTGGCGACGAACCGCTCCCGCTGACTTATTCAGACCTGGAGCCCATGCCGTCAATTCCGGCTCTGCCCCCAGCTGCTCCTTCTTTTGCCCAGCGACTCAACTCCGATATCATTGAAAGGCCACACACAGCACCCATCAGGTCTGCTCGTACGCCTGTGAGGACTCCCATCACACCGCCTCGCAGATCCCGAACTCCTGGTGAGCAAAGGTCACCTTCTACCCCTCCTTCTCGCCCAAGACGAGATGATATGCCCCCACCGCCACCTCTTCCTTTAGTACTTCGACCTCCTCTGAGGAAGAAGAAATCTTTTTCCCGGGTGTCGAGCTGGCTCTTCCCCGGGTCACAGCACAACCGTAACATGAGTTTCGACTCTGTCACCAACGCTCCTCGTCCTATCAGGGGCAACCAAGGATTTTACCAAGTTTCGCTGGGCGGAGCATCAGAACATCGGCGGAGCACAGAGTCAATCGATACGGCCAGTACTTGGGAATCGGATGACGAGAATCGTACAGTCCCGACAACATGCTCTGTGGGTAGCACAGCTGCTGTGTCACAGGATGAGCCCCTCATCTCACGGTTCGCCACTTCAACGTTTGGTAGAAATGATATCCGACCTCAAAGGAGGAGTGTCGGTGTTGCAATGTGAAGGAATGATTGTATATTCTGGCTTATACCCCGCGTTTTCTCTTCAACGTTTTTATGACTTATACAATTGATGATACCATCCGTACTACAGCTTGCTGCCCTGTAGCTAGACTACGTGGCAAGCAAGGTCTTTTGGGTATTTGGAATGCTATGGTAATGGGATAAAATATTTGGTAATAGGGTTTGGATTAAAGAACTGGTTATTGGGTGGCAGGTTTCTCTAAAATTTATGTCCGTGTTAACCATAAAGGCTGGAGGTACGGGAGCAGAGATGTTAACTTGACATCTGCATGATACAGCTAGTTGCAATTTAGTCCGCCTAGAGCGGCATATTCCATCTGATACTTTCCACTTCATTTGTCGTCTTCATCACTGAACTTTAGGGTATTGGTGTGATCTAATAATAGCACCATCGCCAAACCGTCTCATGATGCTCAAAGAGATTAATCACCCAGCTCTTATTATCGTGTTTATTCCGCTTCTGAGTTTTGTATCATCGTTTCACTGATTAACGACTGAGCGCAATCACTGTAACAACTGCTCAAGACTTCGGCATGTGGCTAATGGTGCCTCATTCGTCAGTCTCATGACCATGCACGTGGCCCACTCTCACCTGAAGTGAAGTGAAGTGAAGTGTCTTTGAACCTCCAACATTCAGGGATACTCAGCCCAGCTTAATCAACACTATTTCCAGCCAACAAATGCGACTAAAGCGCAAGGCTACCAAAGAAAGAGCTTCCAGCAGCTCAATACCTTGAACCTTGGGTCTTTGTTCGCATCAGCCTTTACTAATTTAACCTTATCTCCCTCAAACGGAGTTATTGGCTCTCAAAAATATCTACAGCATCCCTGCCAAGATAACCGAATCAGTAGAAATGGTTCGAATTCCGCGCGACGACGCGCCTTCAGAAGCGAATCGCTCAGATGCATCTGATGCCGATGCTGAGAGAGGGCGACTACTATCTGGAAACGATGACGAAGCCGAAGAGAGCTATGCGGACGCAGAGCGACTTGAGAACTGGCATACAGAGCATAAGCGTCGAGAGACTCGACGATGGAGCTACCTTGTCATGGTAATCAGCACAGTTACATTGATCACAGTTCTCGCTATTTGGGTTCACAACAAGTGAGCATCCTCATCCACATCTCACATTTGACCCCAAACTAACATCTGCAAGCACACTGTCATCGGGATGTGAATACGACGGAAGCTGCAATGACATTTCCAAGCTCTGGGGACAATATTCTTCCTTCTTCTCTGTCCCATCAGAGATTGATTCTTCAACACCGGATGATTGCGAGGTCACCATAGGAATTGCCCTGTCTCGTCACGGAGCTCGATATCCAACCGCCGGCAAGACTACAGCATACAGCGCCACCATTGCCCGCCTCCAGAAATCAGTAACCAATTATGGCAAGGGCTACGAATGGCTCAAGGACTATGAATACAACCTCGGATCTGAGGATCTGACCGATTTTGGTCAAGACCAGATGATTGATTCTGGAAAGGCTTTTTATGAGCGATACATCGGACTCGCTGAAAAGACGGAGCCTTTCATCAGGGCATCAGGATCCGACAGAGTTATCATGTCGTCTCACAACTTCACACAAGGTTTCTATGCCTCTCGAGGAGAGTCTGGAGATGACTACACCGATGGCATACTTGTCATTACCGAGGAGCCCGGTATCAACAACACACTGTCACATGGAACATGTAGCTCGTTCGAGGACAACGATGAAGTAGGCGATAACAGTGCGCAGACCGCCTGGGGAAACAAATTTCTGCCTCCTATTCGGGATAGACTGAACAGGAATCTGCACAAAGCCAAACTGTCGTTACAGGAGACGATCTATCTCATGGATCTGTGCCCTTTCAACACAGCCAACACGCCTGATGGTGTAGGACAATCCCGTTTTTGCGACCTTTTCTCCACAGAAGATTGGCGAAGCTACGATTACTACTTGACTCTAGGCAAATATTACGAATATGGTAATGGCAACGCAATGGGACCGACACAGGGTGTAGGATACGTTAACGAGCTTGTTTCTCGGTTGACAAGGAAGCCTGTTAATGACCACACCACAACCAATCGCACGTTGGACGCCAATCCTGAGACATTTCCCTTGGACAAGGCGCTATATGCAGACTTTAGCCACGACAACACTATGGTGTCTATTTTCTCAGCAATGGGTCTGTACAACTCGACAAGCAAGCTACCGAAACACCATATCGTGCCAGCTATCCGAGCACATGGCTACTCATCGGCATGGGTAGTCCCCTTTGCTGCGCGGATGTATGTAGAGAAGCTCGAGTGCGGCGCTACAAATGAAGAGAAGGGGGAAGAATACGTGAGGGTGTTGATAAATGACAGAGTTATGGAAATGGAGAGCTGTGGAGGAGATGAGTATGGACGGTGTAAACTGGAGGATTTCGTGGAGAGCTTGTCGTTTGCGAGGCAGGGAGGGCATTGGAATAAGTGCGGTATCAAGGGATGAGCCCCCATGAAGAATTATATATACAGAGCGGTTAATTGCATGTTTTTTGCTATTCCAAGAGGCTGGTAACCGTTGTAATGAACTGAAATAGACTCAGATGCAAGGGAGTGGATTTGCTCGGGTGAGGAATACGAGGGATGAAATAAGATGCTAATTATTTTACTGAGATCGGAGGAAGCTATAAGTATGACTCGCCAGAACAGTTAAATCATTTTCACGATGCTTAATCTTGGAAAGATGTCCAATTGACATGAAAATGTGAATGGAAGCATTGGATGTTGCAATTGAAGGTTGAGACTTCTCGGGGCACGGAATTAGATATGAAACTCTACAGGGACTTAAACGCCTTTCTCCACTACAGCGGGCCACTGATACTAAATCCAGAGCCGGCATCAGCGCCAAGCCCACTGTAAGCAACCCTAGTCTGTGGATGCTGACAGAAGTGGACCGCCCTAAACTTTTCCCGTCCAGTCCTCCAGCGCCCATTACATCTCAATTGAAGCCCAGTCAGTGACATCTTCATACTGCACTTCCACTGTAGGAGCTTGGACGAAGCACCGCCACCTCATCCCAACAAGACAAACCAAAGTCAAACAAAGGGCACCAAATCTCACCTGTGAAAATAACCCTTCATTGCATCTTTCCTTCCCACGGCCGATTATTACTATTCAAACACCAAAATAGATAACCCAATTGTTGCGGTTTGCGCCTGACCAGCATCTCACTATCTCGTCTTTCGTCACTACGCGACTAATCGCATCGCAAATCCCTTGGACACACAGAAGCGAGATCACAGAAAGATGGTGTCGACGGCAGGAGGCATCGTGATCGCTATTATCGTCCTTCTCGTTGCAGGAGCTGTTGGATGGGTTATATTCACACAGCTTCGTGCTCGCAGACTCGGCGTATGTCAATTCCTTCCGTCCCAATCCTGTCAATCAAACTAATACCCTATCTCTACAGCTCCCCCCTCCAAGTCTCGCATCGTATCTCCCATGGCATAAGGAAGACAGCGGCTATGGAATACAGCCCGCTCCTAGCGGCATCGCTGGCTGGTTCAACGACAAGATTCGCAAATTCAAGAACCGAAACAACCGATCCGCCGCAGGCGCTTACGAGCAATCTGGCGGTGCTCGCGGCCGTCGCGGCTTCGGTCCGCTCGATCCTGATGAAGCGTGGGACTCGCGCGTTGGAAACGAAGCAGACCAATATGGATACTACGAGGAGGACGTCGGTGGTCGCGGCCGGGACACCGGATACGGCGGTGGTTACAACATGAACCTCGCGGCAACGCCGGGATTGTCGGGCGGTCGAGGTTTCGACGAAGAGGAAGATCGGGGGCGTAGAGCAAGCAGAAGCCCTGCATCGGGACCTGGAGGACGAAACCCGTTCGATGACGATGCTGGTTCAAGTTTGCGTGGTGTGAGCCCTCGACCTATCGACACGGGAGTTGCGAAACCCAAGAACAGAAGCGGCAGCGCCGAGAGCAGTCCGACAGAGCGACGGTCTGTGTTTAGGGAGAACATGTAAGACAAGACATGAGCTGAATGAGTCGAGTATGTTGCGGAAGACGAGACAAAAGCTGCGCGATTATGGAATATCTGCGAATTTTCTATGTTTGCCTTTCCTTCTTTCTTTCTTATCTACTGGGATTGGGAACCTGTGGTTCATGCAGAGCCTGGACTTGGTTGGGTGGCATTCTGATATATCATGACATTGTGAATGTGCTGCGAAGATTCTTTTAATTTGGTAGTTTACGGAAGTCTTACATCACTCTTGTCGATAGTGATTTGACATTCAATTCACGACGTTTCTATCCCTAGATCCGGTCGAGAAATGCCATGTGTCCAATTGAAGCACAGCACATACCCAACGTGCTATTTCGCCCCTGTTCATTGAGTATCACTGCAATGTTGGGAAGCTCTGGATGGACTGTTCTGACCGGCCCCGGCTTTCGGCCCCTCGTAGACGTCAGCTTGAGCTGCCCCACCAAATCATTGAGAACCCCTCCATAAATCTGTTCCTCCACTTCATCATAGCACCATCGTATCTTGTTCAGTCAACAACAAGAGAGACATCATACATAATGACTGATATCGATCTTCAAGCTGTTCATGATGAGCTCGTCTCAGTGGCCTACGAGGCCGGAGCCATGATCTTGGCTGCCAATCCTGCTGAGCTCGACACCGACACCAAGCTCAACTGTACGATTATGTTCTGTCCATGATATTTTTTGTAGCTGACACAATTGCAGCCGTGGACATTGTTACCGAAGCAGACAAGGGCGTTGAAAAGATGGTCTCAACCCGCCTCTCCTCATCATTTCCTTCAATCTCCTTCATGGGCGAAGAGACATACAAGCCTGGAGTGAGACTTGGCCCTGAGCCAACTTTCGTTGTCGATCCAATTGATGGAACAACCAACTTCGTGCACTCGTTCCCCAGCGCCTGTATCTCTCTCGGTCTCGCAATCGATCGTCAGCCTGCCATTGGCGTCATCTACAACCCATGGCTCGACACTCTCTACACCGCTATCAAGGGCCGCGGCGCCTTCCTCACACACGGTCGTGGAAAAGAACCCCGCCGTCTCCCTCTCGCACGCTCACCACGACCCATCGAGGGCCTCGGCACTTCTCTCGTTGCTGTCGAATGGGGAGCGCAACGTGACGGACCCAACTTCGACATCAAGGTCGAAGCATTCCGAAAGCTCACAGCGACTCCCGAGAACGGCGGATCAATGGTTCACTCGTTGCGATCGATGGGCTCTGCTGCGCTGAACATTGCTGCTGTAGCCGCGGGACAGGTTGACTTGTACTGGGAGGGTGGATGCTGGGCGTGGGATGTTTGTGCTGGATGGGCGATCCTCAACGAGGCTGGTGGGCGCATGGTACATGGAAACCCAGGCAATTGGGATCCTGAGCTTGAGGCACGTGTTTATCTTGCTGTGCGAGGAGCACCAAGTGGCCAAAAGGAGCTTATCGAAGAGTTCTGGGGTGTCCTTGGCGATAAGAAGCTGGATTACTCTGTATAGAGTCGCCATGAGGTAAAATAGGGTGTTTTCGGAGAAAGATGGGGGCCATGTAGAGAAAACGAACGCGAATCGCGATAATTGAGATAAAGTCACTTGCGAATAGTATCACTCGTTTGGTAATCTTTGTCAAATGCCACTAGCCATCTATAGACCCGTGATAGACAATAGGAAATGATAGCAAAGCACCTGGTTGCTCCGTAAAAAGATCCCATAATACAGTTGTTGCGGTTTCCGCTTCGTTTTCCTTTCACAAAACTTCATGGTTTTTGAAAACCCCCTTTTTTTGTTCGATATATGGTATCAGCCTGAATGATGTTGGTCGTTCCTTGGTTCCATTTTCCTCCTCAGTTCAGATGAGTGATTCTAATTCCGTCTTGAACTTGACCTATTCGGCCTTGACATCGACCTTCTTGGCAGCAGGCTCGCCGGAGGGAGCATCCTCATCGCGGCTTCGCTTTTTGTTATCGGCAGACTCGTCGGCGGTAGACTGGATGCGAGGGGTGGTGCTGTGTAGTATGTTAGCAAATTCCTCTCAGTATAATGATCAGGGCGGCTTACTCGTTGCTGCTGTGTTTGACCTCATCCTTGGACTGATCACGGTCACGCCCACCATCGCGTCCACCACGGCCCCGGCCTCGACCACGACCTCCTCGGCCGCCGCGTCCACCTCGTCGATCCTTGAAACCGTTCTTCTGGTCGTTCTCGCGTCGCTGCTTCCAGTCGTCCTGGCCACGGCCACGGGAATCCTTTCCACCTCGTCCACGTCCACCCTTGCCCGTCTCTCTACCCTCATAAAACTTGCGGGGATTGCTCTGGTTAGGCTCAATCTTCCCTTGTCGAATAAGGTCGTTCTTCTCATCGCAATAAGCTCGCTTGCTCATGATTTTGAGATCGTGGTCCTTCCACTTAGGCTTGGGGTCAATCTTGAGGAACTTGTTCGCCTCATCCTCGTCGGCGAAGGTGACGAACACAGAGCCCTTGAAGAGACCCTCGTTTGTGCGTCGAAGCTTAAGACCCTTGACCTCGCCAAACTGAGCGAAGAAGCTCTCAAGGTCGAATTGGGTGTTAGGGGCCTCATCGCCAAAGCCCTTGACGTAAACGGTAGCGGCTTCGACCTTGGACTTGGGGGCGTTCATGGGCTGGTAGGGGGTCTTGCGCTTGACGACCTCCTCACCCTCCTCACCGGAAAGCTCAAGAAACTTGCTGTCCTTGAGAGCAGCGATGACGGCGCTGTAGGGCTGGAATGTTCGCATACGCTTGAAGGAGTGGATAGTCTTGACCTTCATGGGCTTGTTTTCGCTTCCGCCGCATGACTCCCACATGAACTTGTCTTGAGGGAAGTTCCAGTCGCCAAAGTAAAACTCGACCTAGGGGAGTAAGTACACGCACGCGCGACAACGGGAGATGGGTGAAGCTATACATACCTGCTTGCGGATGGCCTCAGGGTCATCAGTGACCTCACGGGTTGAAGGGTCGAATTTGCGGTTGTTGCGAGGGTTTGCATCATCATGCTTGGCTGTGGTCTTCAAAATCTCCTTCTTCTCCTCAGGCTTCTCCTCAGGCTTTTCTGTGGACTCCTCTACCTTCAGCTCTGTCTCCTCTTCAACCTTCTCTTCTGTGGGCTGAGTGGTAGGGACCTCGGCCTCAGGTTGGACAGCCTCGACAGGCTTGGGGACTTCAGCTTCGCTCATTGTGAGTTTCGACCGTTATTTGATAATTGGGAACGATGCGCGATCACGACTGTTTCACGGTCGTAGGCTAAGAAGTTTTGGCGTGATAGGATAAAGAGGAAAGAAGCTAGAAGCAAAGTGAGAAAAGGTCGCGAAAACGTAAAAGATGGTGGCGGGGTTGAAAACAAGCGAGTCATCGGTGTGACTGTTGCCTGTTCAATGAAGCTTACCTGGATAGAAAGGTTTAACTCGAAGTTACACAATTGACGAGTTTTTGTTTGTATAAAACAAATTCAATTGAAGAAGAGTAAAAAAAAAAAAGCGATTGATTGATTCTGCCGGCGCGAGGAAAAAACCACCTTGAAAAAAACCCATCGAAAGGCCCATCTCTCGCTAGCCTTAGCTTTGCGATTTCACCGCCCGCCTTTTTTGGCGTTGGATGTCCGCTATCCGTACGGGCTGTCTCTCCCATTTCCCCCCACCGCGGATGACCCCACTTTCCTGCCGCTCCCTCCGTTGTTTTAGTGAAAGGGGAGAAAAGAAAACTCATGACCTTGACCCTTAAGCGATGAAAATATCTAGGTAAATTTAGCCTATATTTATAGGACTTTTTGCTCAGTTTATTTTGATACCTTATATAAAGGTAAGATGCTTTCTTGCTCCCTGAAGGTAAAGTAGTTCTGTGAGTGTTCCGTTTTCATGATTAAGATGAAGGAGAAGCCTACTAGAGTTTATCTTGTATCATGACGATGACAACTTGAGATCAAACTTGTAATTCGACAAATATATTACGAACTTGTACTATTTAAGAGCAAGTCTCTTAGTCGATCATATCAGACATAGCCTATGCAGCAATTCTTCGATCTGAGTTGTGAAGTTCTGTAACTGTATCAGAGTAGAGCGGTTGAACCAGAGATCGAGTAACAAGGACTTTCCCCCAAAATCGAGTCACCATACCACAATGAAACTTGGCAATAATTTAGCTCTTTTAAAAACGCGTGCATGAGTTGACCGTCAGCTGTAACCTGATTGGGCCTCGTCTTGTCTCCTTGACTCGGAACCAAGCTTTTTGACCATCCAAGTTGAAAGCGGACCTGAAGATCCGTGGCACAGATAAAATGAATACCACATGCCAAACAGAGACAAAACCTCCGAATGGAACCGCAAAAGTTACAACATCTTGATATAATAATCGGGAGTTTTCGATTCTCTTGCTTGATCCGTGGCATGATGCGGGAGCGTCCATCTGCCCCGAAGTACTTGTGACCTTAGAGAGCGATAGGGAAATACTTTGGAATGGCCGAGACTCATATTCAGCTCTCAAGTACCCCTCTAGTTTTGTATTCGTAGACCCCACATCCCACTTTTGCAGGACGGAACTTGGGAATGACATCAGCCATCTTGAGCTATTCTCAACAAGTTGCGCAACGTAGCCAAGGTAGTGTCATATAAAATCCCCAGTACCCAGGCACCAACTCCTTCGGATACCTGCCGAGGCGTCTACCTAATTTCGCGGTTCAATCTACCATTTCGATTCTATACTCTCTTTCAAAGATCTACCCATCATTCCTATACCTGTCTTGCGACAATGCACTGAGTTTGGGCTTGCAGCCACTGGAAGCATGTGCTGTGCGCTGTCAAAACTATGACAATAAAATTCTCGACAAAACCCAATTGCACCCAGAACCATGAGACACTACCGCGGCTCTCTCAAGAGCCTCAATAGAGTCACTACAAGACTCAATACCCACCAGCGGATCCCCCGACAAAGATTATCGCATCGTCAACACCGCCATCTCTGGACATCTCCATCCAAGAACGATGCCAAGCAAGAAGCACAGCAAAAATCGACGTTTCCAGTAGCAGTAATTACCGGCGGGCTTTTTATCTGGTGGCTCTACCCTTCTGACGACTTTGCACAGCTTTCCGGTAAACAATTAAGGCAGCGAACCCATGAGGACTCTCCAAAGGACGAGAAACAAGACAAGACTCAGGATGGAGAATCAGATACGGATCAGTCGGCCTGGATAAGTTTTGCTCGCCGCTTCGAGACGTTCTGTAAGCTCAACGATGTTCAGTTCTCTTCCTTCTCCGACAAGGTCGTTAGTTATCTCCTCCCTGAGTGGTCCAGACTTATCCCAGGCTATGTTCGGAAACTTCAACGTGAACTCTCCATGTCCCCAGGGTCTCTGGCCGACGAGATTTGGCAAGACGCTCACGACCCCCTAATTAATCCCGAGATCCGATATTCAGCCAAAGTTCGAGTTTCACCAAACCTTTGCGATGAGGAGAAGGAATTTTTGTCCCGGCGAAAACGAGTCGCCAGAATAGGACTGGCCAAATATCTCGGATTAAAGGAGGAGGATGTCCATCCAGATGATGTTCCGACAATTGCAATGTGCGGCTCTGGTGGAGGTTTGAGAGCACTTATTGCTGGAACTGGATCGATTCTTGCCACAGAAGAAGATGGGTTGTTTGACTGCGTTACATACACCTCGGGAGTGAGCGGCTCATGCTGGCTTCAAGCTTTGAGTCTCACATCATTCAACAAGGGAAACATTCGTAACCTCCTCGAGCACCTCAAAGCTAGGGCTTCAACCCATATCGCCTACCCACCCGTGGCCTTCCAATCTCTTGCTTCTATGCCCACTAATAAATACCTCCTGAGTGGCATGGTCGAGAAGCTCAAGGGTGATCCCAAGGCAGATTTTGGTCTTGTTGATGTGTATGGTGTCTTACTGGCAGCTCGGTATCTTGTGCCGAAAGGAGACCTTGGTGTTAACGATCGCGACTTTAAGCTCTCAAACCAACGCCAATATGTCCAGTACGGGCAATTACCGATGCCCATCTATACTGCTGTAAGACATGAGATCCCTGACTTGCCAGAGGCTGCTGAACAAGGCCCTATCGAAGCCGAGATCGCCAAAGAGAAAGCCAAGAAGGAGGCGTGGTTTCAGTGGTATGAGATCACCCCTTACGAATTCTTTTGTGAAGAGTTCGGCGCCGGAATCCCCACCTGGGCTCTAGGCCGCAGATTCAACCAGGGATGTGATGTTCCTCCTGAGGATGGCTTCCATCTCCCTGAACTACGTTTGCCACTCCTCATGGGCATCTTTGGTAGCGCATTCTGTGCAACTCTCAGTCATTATTACCGAGAGATCAAGCCACTTGTTCAGGGTCTGACTGGTTTTGGGACTATTGATGAACTCATCTCGACACGAGACGATGACTTGGTCAAAGTGCATCCTATTGATCCTGCCAAAATACCCAACTTTGCCTACGGAATGCACGGAAAATTACCGGAAACCACGCCGACCAGTATTTATGACAACGAGTATATTCAACTTATGGATGCTGGAATGTCCAATAACTTGCCTATCTACCCCCTCTTGCGACCGGGCAGAGATGTGGACGTACTTGTTGCCTTTGATGCCTCTGCAGACATCAAAACTGACAACTGGCTCTCAGTCGTCGATGGCTACGCCCGTCAACGCGGTGTCAAGGGTTGGCCCGTCGGCATTGGCTGGCCCAAGTCTGGAGAAGCTACATCCCAGGTTGTAGAAGAACTAGACGAGGCACAGGCGAAATCCACTCGTGAAGCTGAGGCTAAACTCAGCGAAGCCAAAAAAGAGCAGGATGAGCTTCGCCAAGAAGCTCACGAAGAGGGCAAGCAAGTTATGGCAGAGAATGACAAGACCAAATTCGAGCCTGGGGATCAAGAGTCCGGCGATCTGGGCTACTGCACTGTCTGGGTTGGGACCAACACAGAACGCAGTACTGAGCCACCCCCTCCCTCAAAAGCAATCTCGAACGAGACATCATGGCAACTCATGGAGCCTGATGCTGGCATCGCTGTTGTCTATTTGCCTTTCATTTCCAACGACAAGGTCCCTGGTATTTCTCCCGGAACCACCGATTACCTTAGCACATGGAACTTCATCTATACTCCTGAACAGATTGATAATGTCACTGCATTGGCTCGAGCAAACTACAACGAGGGAAAGCAGCAGATCCGAGATACCATCCGCGCAGTGTATCAGCGCAAGAAGAAGCTTCGCGAGGAAGCAGAAAAGGCTCAACGTCAGGATCGTTATCGATCTCGTATGAGGAGAGGCGAAGGCATCCGTCTGGGCGAAGGCGATCATTTCAGTTGAGCCTGTGATTTCAACATCCCTGGCAGAATAATCATTTGACTTATAGAAATGTATCTAGTATACCCGTGCAGGCGTCAGGGACGCAGTGTAATGTAAAAATTCGATTCTGATTCTGATTCTGTTGAGTTTTGTCATTGTGTTACATTGTATTTTACAGTGACGTTTCCCATCCCGATCTTCTAAGATCCTATGCTCCCATGTAATTTTTATACACAGCCCAACCGGGGCGAAAATTGCTCATTATCCACATGAAGAGCCGACGCCTGATACGCCGCTCTGAGTACATATATATCCAACACCACGACATTTCTGGCTTAGATGACCTCACCAATATCGATATGAGGGGCCGTCCAGCCCTTAGCATCCGGCTCGTACATGTCACTTGGTACCCGGACCTTGTTGCCGGGGCTGTAGAGGTACCACGCTTTCAGGGCGTTCATCGATGCCTTCCATCTGGCAACGTCCAGGCTAGGGCCGCCACCTTCACCAAGTTTCTCAGAACCACTGTAAATACCAACAATGAATACAGGAGTTCGTGAATGCCGACCTGTCTCGCTCTCTAAACGAGCAATAGGTGCCTCAAACCCTTCACGAGCGCACAACATGGAGAGCTCTCGCGTAGGTAGACTGAATTCGAACATGGTAGAAACGTCGACTTGTCGCGCAAGGACGTGAGCTTTGACGAAATCGCGAGCGGCGTCTTGACCAGAGTGGGTGTAAACAGCACCAACAACGGCTTGGACAAATGAAGAGTACGCCTCGTGTTGGTAATACTTATAACCCTCTTCGCTGCTCATTTTCTCGATGTTCACAGGATCACCAAAAGCATTGTCGTAGACTACACGACTGCTGATTCCTCGTCGGGGTTTAAATCGGTCGGTAAAAGCAGACTCTTGACGGACAGAACCCCAGCGTGACTGCATATCCGCATCCCGGGGTGCCCATTGTAATAGGCCAGGATCGACCTCCTCACCGGGAGCAGCAGCGGCCTCAACACCCCACCTGCGAGCTACTTGATGCAGAGATTCCTTCCCAGAATACGCACGGAGGGCCTCGTAGAGGACGGCCATTGGTAGACGAGGCCATTTACAGACGAGGAACTCGAGGACGTGATAATTGATGAATGTGCTGCCGAGGAAGGCGAGGTTGGCGTTATTAAAGCTGGGGTTCTTGTCGGCTGAGGGAACGATGAGGGCCCGGGCGAGAGTTTCCAGAGGGATCTTGTTGGAGAGGGATAAGCGGGAGTGGAGAGCCGCAAGCTTAGCCGACTCAGCGGCACGTTCGGGGGACGGAGATGGGAGATTGGTGAACGTAGGTGTTTCTTCGTTGGTTTGAGAAGCGGCAGCTGTGGAAGCTTGACGTCGAGTCGTTTGTAGAAATGCCTGTCTTGAGATACCGCTACCGATACCGCGGGCATGGGCCTGCAGCAATTGGCCGCCCCATCGATCTATCCGTACCCTCTTCATCGAGCCCAATGAAATCCCTCTCGAATATCCCGTCAGTTTGTGAAAGGCGTCGATGAGGCGACGGAGCGAATTGGAGATTGTCGCCTGTTGTCTTGGTCGTCGATGGGTAAAAAGTTCTGCGCTACGAGGCTAGAAAGTCGTCTGAGCTGGGGTGTGGTTTGGCCGGAACAACAGGCGGCCCGTACTTCATTTCTCCCGTCCAGCCTTGGAAGCTAGGACCTCGCCTGTTGGTAACCAGCCATTTGACATCAATTCAACGTCGCTATCGCCCTTCCAAAACCTCCCTTTTACGTCCGTTGATCAATTGTTCAAAATGGTGAGTGAAGCCTACCAACTGGAGTTAGTCTATGCTAACAATTGACCTAGGGCGGCGGCGGAAAAGTTCCGTAAGTTTTACCTCTCACGAACCAAGCACCAGAAGCGAAGCGATTACCGTATCTAACCCATCCTGCGACAGTTACCCCAAGCACGTCTGGTCTCCAGCCGGTGGTTGGTACGCGCAGCCTGCGAACTGGCGCGCCAACACCCTGATTGCTGGTGTCGTTATGGCTGGAATCGTTGCGGTTACGTGGAAGTTCAGCGCTGGACGAGAACAATGGGCGCACCGACCTGAGCAAGGGCAGTGGTACGCTAGCCGACAGTATGTTATCCAATTCCACGTTGGCGAGATTCTGAGCGAAAGTACTAATAGTGGGATTTAGCTGGTCGAAACAGTTGAAGCAGTGGGATGAAGAGGATAAGGGAAATGCGTCAAAGAGCGAATAGAGTTGGATAAAACGACACTGTGTACAGATTTCTGCGACAACATGAATACAATCTGATTCAAGATCAATATCTGGTGTCTATGATGTTATGATGATAGGGGTCGCTAATATTCCATTCCACGAAGCTCCCTGGAACATCTCGACTGGGATTGAAAGTGATGAGCAGCCGAATTTCGACCCAACAAGTCTCCAGTTTGTTCTTTGGTTTACCAACATGCTGCTTTCCGGATCAGAGGGCGATTAATTGGGTGTTAATGCTCGTTCCTGAGAGCAAACCAGAGCACTACTAAATATGCTTATGAGAATCAATTTTGCCGTCTAGTTCCCGAGGAGCAGGCTCATACTGGTGGTATTTGGACGGGCTTTACGCAGAACAAAAAGTGCTTCGAAATTGAGATGAACTCATTCACACCTGGGATTTCCAAATACGTAGTATGTCTCCCGTTATACTAGACGTGGAGAACCATTAGCCGAATATGAGAAATTGGGACTATTCTCTTCACAGGAAGACTTTAAGGTTTGCTGGGAAGATGTGCGTACGACGTAGTAGGCTTCCGTTTAAGCCTCGTCCTCTTGAAGTGAGCTTGGACTAAATCCATATTGTTGGAACAGGTTTCACACAAAGCATCAGGCGACTGCAGATAGTGATCCGTTACAGCCGAACCGACGTGACAATCCTATTAAAGCGACCAAGACAAGGGCGATGATAAGGTTTCAATAACACACCCTACACAAGAGTAAACCTACTTGACATCAAGCTCGTTTGAATGTGTGGAAGGTGACATCTGAGACCCTGTCTCAGAAGACATTGCGTATTATAAAACACCTAATTGAGCTTGGATCATGCATGTGTTTTCAAGAAACCTGGTGCCAAGCACAAGGGCAGTAACGGCAAATATATGTAACTTGATAAACCATGATGCAGAACTACTACCTCGTTAAGTGTAATTCAGACATAGCCCAGCAGTTCAGTCCCGTCCAGTCTGCCTGGGATACTGACTGCCTGATACTACATAGGACAACGAATGACAGAAGCACCATGGACAAGCCGGCTGTGAATCATTGACCCTCAGTCCTCTCCAAGACGAACTGTTGCATGTTCAAAGACACGCCAACTCAGCCCCCGCCATAGCCGGTCTGCCAGCACCTTCACGGGCAGGTCCTCTCAATCTTACCTTAGGTACGGAGTAGACAGTCAGGTACTAAATATCAGGTCCAGGGGTACTTGGGGGCACCAGGATTAAACTGCCAGAGTCCACTTTAAGCCGCTGCCACTGAGGTCACTACCGGCTCTAGGCCAAGGTATTTTTCCACAGAGGTTAGGTACGGAACCTAGGCACCTACCTTGAAGAGGACCCTAACATGAGGGTGCTCCGCTGCTTATGCTTACTGAGGCTCCAAGGCTGTTTTGCGTTATTGGTCATGGCAAGTTCCCCTCATTAATAGTGATTGATTTGGTAGTATTTGATTCTTTCAAGTTGCTTCATTGAATATTGATTTCAAGCCGACTTTTCTCCCATTTCCTTTCCTTTCCTCTCTTTATCTTGTCTCTCTTACGTGCGAAAACTTGAGGCTGTTGGCCATCTTTCAGCTGCTCCGATCTTCTTCCGCGGGTATCGATCGTGTTCCAGAGGTTTGAACCACTGGGGCTGTTCTGCGCTGTCTATGCCTTAAACCTTCACCTTCACCTACAATCATTACCTACTACCTACCTTGCCTTACCCTACCTGGATTATTTCTCGCTTCATACCGCTTTTGATCATACGGGCACTGACTGTCAGTGTCTATTCTAACTCAGCTCGTCATTGGCCTGGCACTGCATCACTGTTGTTCTTTGCTCAGTTTGCGGGTCGCTTCTTAATTTATTCGCCACCAGCCTCAGAGCTAGACTAAACGTGAACCAACGGACGGCGTACCACCTTGCATCGATCAGATCTATCTCATCGTCTTGATAACCTCGTTTGGCTCTTGTTCCTGGATCGAGCCGGACCATTTCCTCCTTATTTATTACTTCTCTTTGAACCCTCCATACGACCCTTTACCACTCAACCTGTGTTACTAATCTCAACACCAGTTGATCTCACGCAGACCTTCTCACACTTGGTCTCCTACATCACCCAACCTCGATCTTTCGCCTCAACGACATTTGAACTATCTTTCAGTCTGGCTTCGCGCGCCTTTCGCCTTGCCGGCCTTGCTGTCGGCCTTGGTTTGAGTGCCTTGACTGCGTACCAACGCAGCCAAGCGCAGCAGATGTCTTCTCATGCCCAGAGGCATGGCCACCTCGACGCGACTGCAGGCCGTGAGGTAGTCTATTGCCACGCCTGCGCTGGGGAATGGTATCGAGATGAGAGCGGACTAACTTGTCCCGAATGTCACGGCGAGATTACAGAGATTGTATGCTTTTCCACGCTGCCACTTCCTATCCAGAATGCTAACCACCCACTGTGTCCAGATCGATCCCGCAAACGATCCCCGCGAACTTGATCACCACTCCTCTGCCTCCACCTCACCCGAGCATCACCCGTATGATTCAGATCCCGAAGAAGCCGACATAGATGAGCATGCCCAACATGGCTTTCTGTTCCGACGGAGCGTCCGAGACGGTCCGAACCACCCACATCATCATGATCCTGCTACTGCGCCAACTTATGAGCGCTTCTGGGATATGCTTAACGGATTTGGACCTCGAGCACCTGGCGGAAACGGTTCTTTCCCACCGAGCCCAGGAGAACATGAACAGCCCCAAGAACCAAACTTTGGACCGCGCATTCACCGGACGACTTTCACGTCAGGGCCACTAGGCGGAACGACTTCTGTAACAATCGTCTCGGGACCTATCCATACAACAAGCCGCGGTCCCGCTGGTGCCCCAGGAGGCGAAACATTTCAAGAGTATGCACCCCCATTTCAGCTTGCTGAACGACCTGGCGGCTTGCGAGTCACGGCCATTTCCATGACTATTGGAGCTAACCAGCGTACCAGTTTCTTTCAGAACATGCTACGCGACATTGTACCGCCACCGCCCGCTCATAATCATGACGGCGAGGAAGGCGCCGGAGGTCCTCCACCTGGTCTGGCTCGAAGCCTGCAAGATATCCTGAATCTTCTTAATCCAGCAAATGCAATGCATGGTGATGCAGTGTACTCCCAAGAGGCTCTGGATCGGATCATCACTGGACTCATGGAGGCCAATCCCCAGTCCAACGCCGCTCCTCCAGCTACAGAGGAAGCTCTTAAAAACCTGGAACGAAAGCCTGTCGACAAACAAATGTTGGGCTCGGAGGGAAAGGCAGAGTGTACCATTTGCATCGATGAGATGAAGGAGGGGGATATGGCCACATTTTTACCTTGTAATCACTGGTTTCACGAGGAGTGTGTCACCTTGTGGTTAAAGGAGCACAACACTTGCCCAATCTGCCGAACGCCGATCGAAAAGACCGATCGCAGCGGCAACAATAATGGCGGCAATGGAAACAACAATAATAGCGGCGACGGCTCCCAATCCCAAGGTCCAATGCCAGGGCCTAACTCTGATCAACCGAATCCGTTTGGAACTCGAGCGTCATTCACGTTTACTCCCAACCAGTGGACACCATTCGACAACCCTCATTCTCACACACGCTCCATGCGGTTCTCGCGACCTCCAAGTCAAAGCCAGAGTCGCCTGAATGAAGCGTTGCGTACTATCTCGAACCGGCAACAAGAGAGAGAACGTGAACGCGAGCGTGAACGAGGCGAGACATCGGGGTTTAGCTACGACACCTCTCGAATTCAGCGACGAAGCTCACACTCTCCAACAAGTCCTAGAGCGACTGCCCCGAGTGAACATGGCGCTCGTATGCGACAAAGAAGCCCTTCCCAGAGTAGCCGTCGGTCAGCGGCGGACTCGGATCAACAACGCCGGCAGAGCAGCCATGGCCCCATCAGCTGGCTCCGCGATAGATTTGGCGGAGGAGGGCCTGGTAACGGACCGCCACGAGAGGAAAGGCGACAGTAGAATCGTCACTCACCAAACTCTGGGGGAATCGCATTGAGGACGATATCAGAAGTCCTGATTCCTCGTCGTTCGGGCGCAAGGTGGCATGAAGACAATGAGAGGTCTTAGAAGCAGACCTTGGTGAGATAACGTATTGCTATCCTGCCACCTCGATACGCAACGTGCAGTGACTGCATCCAAGTGCCAATTTCTTGACGTATGCGCTTCGATGTACGGAATAGAATGGAGGTTTAGTTGGTATGGCACATGGGAATGATTGGAATTGAGCTACCAGCGGCATTGCTAATTACATAAATGGACGTCAGGGATACCCATAAAGAACGAAGACTGATGTTGAGTGCTTTTACTGTGAGCTCGACCCATGTTGGTTGTGTCAATGGACATCGAACAATTGCATTCCAGACAACGGCTGTTGAGTGTGCCAATGGACACAGCCCCATGTAAGGCAATGCTAATGTGTTCAAGCCTAATTGTTGGTTGTTGAGATACCAAAAAGTCTTGCAAGAGCCGAACATACACCAACCTTTGACCATTAAGCTGTTGAAATATAGACGCCTCACTGATAATTACATATTGAGAACAAGGCAGCTTCTTATAATTTTAATGCATGATCAAGGGGATGACTCAGGACAAGAGATGTTCAATCCTTAGAACAAAGCAATGTATTTGACTATCTCGCTGCATGGATCCAGAAATATTACATCGCTCTTGCGGAGGCTGCTCCTGACCCAATCTCTCTATCTCTTGGTAGAATCTTGGGTCTCCCTTTTACTGGACGGTAAATCTAGCTTACGTCTTCCAAGGATCGATCTCGGCAGGCCACTTCCTATCCGCGGCGGGCTACCAGTTGTCTGGGTCCCCGGACGGCTTCTTTGATTTGGCAGGTGGCCTGTTTGATTTCTTGAAGGACTAGTTTGTTTCCTGTGTGTAGCCTCGGAAAAGATCTGACCAAAGCGGCGCCGGCTTCTGATCAGGCTTCTTCTCCTGATCCTGGCCTGAAGGGTGGGATGGATCTTGAGACTGGATCTTGGGGGAGACTGGTGGGTCTTGATCTAAGCCAGTCGCATGTGTCTCTTCGTCCACAGTAGCGCGTGTGACAACATCGGGTGTTGGAGCCGCCGCCGGTGATGAAATGCTTCCTCGGACTGGGTGTGCTGGTTCAGGAGAATTGCTGCCTCCACGTGAAGTAATCTTGTGCGGAGGCGGGGAAGGCGACTGCCTCTGTTTTGGACACCCTTTGTCTTCTGACGCTTGTCTCTTTCTGGGGGACTGTATTTCTTGAAATGCATCTCTCTTTTCAGATGCATGTCCCTCCCCTGGAGACCCTGTGTCTTCAGATGCTTGTTTGTTTTCTGGAGGTTGTATCTCTTCAGATGCGTGTGTCTCTTCTGGCGGCCGTGTGTCTGGCCAAGAGCCTGGGGCATCCTCCGACGACTGAGGCAAAGAGACATCCCTTGCGGAGGAAGCTGGGAGCTTAAATTCCGCGGCCTGAGGGTTCAAAGAAGGCGAAGGGTTTGAGGCGCCAGGATTCGAAGTAGATAGCGCCGGCCTTAATTTCTAATTATTCTGGGTGGAGTTGCCGCCGTTATTCCATATTGTCTTGCACTGCTTAAGTCAACAGCTGCAACAAGCTTAAGAGCCACATATGTGAGGTAAAACTTACGACTGCGCAGAATTGAGGTCCGATCAATCCCGCTATATCCCCGGATGGATCACAGAGGGGGCACTCGTTCTCCTCCATGACAAGTTCGCCGATTGTCTCCCGGGAAGTGAGGGAAAACTCAAAGGCTAACAAGTAGTGTCCAGTGAGCGGATGGCTCGGTCTGTGATTCAAGACAGAGCACTAAAATAAGGATGGAATACTGTAGCTAGTATGGTGATAACGAAAGTTGTGATGATAACCACGATGATGTTGATGATGATGCTAATGTTGGTTGAAGGAAGAAAGACAGTTTGAGGCATTCTGCGAATTTATCAATTTTCAGTCATGGAAGTCTCTGAGTTTCTTGAGAGGAAAGTATTAACCAGCCAAACAACAATATAAATGGCTCTGATGTTTGCAGGGTAGGGGGCAGTTACCTCTCAGCTGCCTCTCTTTATCTAGGTATTTACCTACCTTACCTACTAATGTTTACCTCGTACCAACATACAGGTTTGTTAAGGCAACCGCAGTTCAGTAAGTGAAGAGGACAACTTCTTGAATTCCATTTTCTCCATTTGCGATTCACCTACATCTGGAGACAAGCCCATCGGTGCACTGATGTTAGAAGTGGCTGGTCAAGTAAAGCTATCTATTTACCTAGTATCTAGTCTCGGAGTCTCGTTGTGCTGCAACTTGGAAGTTTTGCAACCACGCGTTTGCTATTGACGCCAAGAAACAAACTTGCCCTCGTTTGCGTCTTTCGAAAAGAAGTCACTGGAACGTTGCACCAGACATGGCCCTCCAAGTTGGCGCGTTGCGTTTATACCAAGTTTGTGGCGTATTGGTTAGTATGATGGAAGATGCCGAGGTGATGGGGGCTTGAAAAAGAATGGGTGGTCAGCGTATAAGTGAGTGAACTGGGCCCTCAGAATAGACGGACGCATACAAGAACGTGGCGGAATAATAGTGCTGAAGTGCTTATTGTGCACGACACCCTCGACATACCGTCCCAACTGCTTGCCGTGACCAATAGCGGTTGAGTATAGTATACTGTCAGGTCGCGGTCCTGCGACCGATTCCTCCAATGTCAAAAATTAAGTTTACATGCTACAAGAGTTTAGCTAGGAAGATAAAGACGTGAGCCGATGTGACCTAAGATCAAAGATCAGAGGCAGGGGTAAAACTCAAAAGTCTCAACCTCGCCGACTACACACGGAAGATGGAAGGGTCTTCTGGAAGTCTTGTAACAGTGACGATTCTCCAACTGCTCCGTACGGAGCATAGAACCGACGGTCGTAGCTATAATAGCTCGGGCTTACATCATGATGTTGGCAAATTCCGCCGCCGCTGGCAGCAACGTCCCAGTCGCCATACTGTAAGGTTTCATGGTCTAACGGTTATGACTGCGGATTGATTCCGCCAGCGAGGGTTCGACTCCCTCTGAGACCTATCCTTTTGCTCTTGATGATAGCCCGAGCCTTTGCTAGACGCCATCATCATCACCACCGAGTGAGAGCCGTTAGTGCTGACCATGCAAGGCGCAGCATTCATCTAGAAACACACTCAACAAAACAGCCCAGGAATACCTACATACTGCAGGAACGGGCTTTTCGGCGGTAAATAAACGCCGTTCAAGGTGCCAAGAGTGGGGAGAAATGATCGACACGCCGACTGTCCGCTTACCGTAGGGCAAGATGTATGTGCGAACACCAATCGGGGGACCCGCCAGCGTCGTATTCTGTTGCAATTTCGCATATCCCCTGAAACTAATACTGTTAACTCATTCATTATTCCTCCATAATAAGGGAATTCGGATGATTAAATCAAGCCGTCTCACCGCCTCGGGTTTCGGATCCGGTGCGGGAAGAGTGGGGCACCGGACACGGCCGAGAATTTGATGGAGATGCCGAGGCATAAAATCGACACCAGACAAATAGGTAGAAAAGAAAGAGACAAATAGTTTTAATTAATACTCTAGTTGGTCAACTAAGAACTCATACCTATAGTGATCCAGGTAGTTCAACAAAAAAAAAACGTACGACTTATGGTTCATGGCTAGATCCGTCTGTAGGGCTCGTTCTTGTTCAGTTGCAGATGTTGATGCAATTCCGCCTAGACTACCTAACTTGAACAGGTTCTTGGCGAGTCTAATCTAATGCGTCTCCAGCGATTGGCTTACGTTCACGGCACTTGGCACAAACGGGGCCGGGTTTTGAAGAAACGGAGACGGACGGACGGGAGATTCTGTTCTGTTAGTCTTGGTTGAGTGAGTCCTTCTAGTAAGAAAGCCGCAGCAATTGCATACGACGCGTTGCTATGACGTTGTGGGGGAGCAAAAAAAAAGGAGTCTGTGTTGCATTATAACCATCGCCTTTTTAATCTTTACCTATTTAATCGTTTCCAGCCCCATTCGTTCTGCTCTGCTACTTATTCTGAGCCAAGGAAACGGTGGTCAAGAAACTTTCCACCACTGCAACGCCAAGTTTAATCCGGACTTCAGCTCAGCCACTTCGGCTCATATCATATTGTTCACATTTTACTCAACTGTCTTATAAGAACGACTAACCACGACCCATTCAACACATCTCCACCTTCTCCTCACCAGACCAGACCAGACTAGACACGACACAGCACAACACAACACAACGCAACGCAAATACAGCATGGCTGAATCTGTGCCTATTCCTGAGCCTCCTGGCTACCCTCTAATTGGAAATCTGGGAGAATTCACATCAAATCCTCTTTCTGATCTGAACCGTCTAGCAGATACATACGGTAATTAATTGACCACAGCTAACTAGCCCATTGACCACCGCTGATTCCCCTCAGGCCCCATTTTCAGATTACGTCTTGGAGCCAAGGCTCCCATTTTCGTCTCTTCCAATTCATTGATCAACGAGGTTTGTGACGAGAAGCGGTTTAAAAAGACACTAAAGTCGGTTCTCAGCGTAAGTAACAGAAATATCAGCAATTATACTTCACTGACCCTTGACAGCAAGTTCGAGAGGGTGTTCACGATGGCCTCTTCACAGCATTCGAGGATGAGCCCAATTGGGGTAAAGCACACAGAATTCTAGTACCAGCTTTTGGCCCTTTGAGCATAAGAGGAATGTTTCCAGAAATGCACGACATCGCTACCCAATTGTGCATGAAGTTTGCTCGACATGGTCCTCAGACACCAATTGATGCGAGCGACAACTTTACTCGTCTAGGTACGTAAAACATTGGATCTTCAACATGCTCATCACTAACAATTATCAGCCCTGGATACTCTGGCTCTCTGCGCCATGGATTTCCGCTTCAATTCTTATTACAAGGAGGAACTGCACCCATTTATCGAAGCCATGGGCGATTTCCTTACAGAGTCAGGAAACAGAAACCGACGACCTCCATTTGCGCCCAACTTTCTTTATCGTGCAGCAAACGAGAAGTTCTATAATGACATTGCATTGATGAAGTCAGTAGCCGATGAAGTTGTCGCCGCACGAAAGGCAAGCCCTAGTGATAGGAAGGATCTGCTCGCTGCGATGCTTAACGGTGTTGATCCTCAGACGGGAGAGAAGTTGTCCGATGAGAACATCACCAACCAGCTCATCACATTTCTTATCGCTGGCCACGAAACCACTTCTGGAACTCTATCTTTCGCCATGTATCAGCTTCTCAAGAACCCTGAAGCCTACAGTAAGGTTCAGAAAGAAGTCGACGAAGTCGTCGGCCGTGGTCCCGTCTTGGTTGAGCATCTCACCAAGCTCCCCTACATAAGTGCTGTTTTGAGAGAGACCCTCCGAATCAACTCTCCCATTAGCGCCTTTGGTCTCGAGGCCATCGAGGATACCTTCCTCGGGGGCAAGTATCTCGTCAAGAAGGGTGAAATTGTCACTGCTCTTCTGTCTCGGGGCCACGTTGACCCTTCCGTATATGGTAATGATGCCGACAAGTTCATACCCGAGCGGATGCTTGATGATGAATTTGCGAGACTTAACAAGGAGTACCCCAACTGCTGGAAGCCTTTTGGAAACGGAAAGAGAGCTTGTATCGGACGTCCTTTTGCATGGCAAGAGTCTCTTCTCGCCATGGTCGTTCTCTTCCAGAACTTCAACTTCACCATGGCGGATCCCAACTACGCTTTGGAGATTCAGCAGACGCTGACCATTAAGCCCGTACACTTCTATATCAACGCTACCCTACGACATGGCATGACCCCAACCGAGCTAGAGCACGTTCTGGCAGGAAGCGGAGGTACCAGCTCTTCAAGTCACAATATCAAGTCCGCTGCCAATTCAGATGTCAAGGCTGGCAGTGGCAAGCCTATAGCTATTTTCTACGGTTCAAACAGTGGTACATGCGAGGCTCTCGCCAACAGACTCGCCTCGGATGCTCCAAGCCACGGCTTCAGCGCAACCACAGTTGGTCCTCTCGACCAGGCCAAGCAGAGTCTTCCTGAAGACCGCCCCGTTGTCATCGTCACTGCATCGTACGAAGGACAACCCCCTTCCAACGCTGCCCACTTTATTAAGTGGATGGAAGATTTGGATGGTAACGAGATGGAAAAGGTGTCGTACGCTGTTTTTGCGTGTGGTCATCACGACTGGGTTGAGACATTCCACAGAATCCCCAAACTTGTTGACTCTACTCTTGCGAAGCGTGGCGGTACCCGCCTCGTTCCCATGGGTAGTACAGACGCTGCCACAAGTGACATGTTCAGCGACTTTGAAGCCTGGGAGGATACTGTCCTCTGGCCAGGGTTGAAGGAGAAATACAAGATCTCCGATGAGGAGTCAGGTGGCCAGAAGGGCCTGTTGGTTGAGGTTTCGACGCCTCGAAAGACGAGTCTCCGTCAAGATGTCGAAGAAGCGTTGGTGGTTGCTGAGAAGACTCTCACCAAGTCGGGCCCTGCTAAGAAGCATATCGAGATTCAGCTTCCCTCAGCCATGACCTACAAGGCCGGCGATTATCTTGCTATTCTTCCCCTGAACCCGAAGTCGACTGTGGCGCGAGTGTTCCGACGATTCTCTCTTGCCTGGGATTCTTTCCTGAAGATCCAGTCAGAGGGACCTACTACACTGCCTACCAACGTCGCCATTTCTGCTTTCGATGTGTTTAGCGCATATGTTGAATTATCACAGCCTGCTACAAAGAGGGTATGTTATCTTATCACTGTTGTCCAGGATTGACTAACATTTGCAGAACATCCTTGCTCTTGCTGAGGCGACTGAAGACAAGGCCACTATCCAGGAACTCGAGAGACTTGCTGGGGATGCTTACCAAGCTGAGATATCGCCAAAGAGAGTTTCAGTCTTGGATCTTCTTGAGAAGTTTCCTGCTGTAGCTCTCCCTATCAGCTCCTACCTGGCTATGCTCCCTCCCATGAGAGTCCGACAATAGTATGCTCCCTTTCCTCCTCACTGCCTGTCGATACTAACGAGACAGCTCCATCTCTTCCTCACCTTTTGCAGACCCTTCCAAACTCACCCTCACATACTCCCTACTCGACGCCCCTTCGCTCTCTGGACAAGGTCGCCATGTCGGTGTCGCCACAAACTTCCTGTCACATCTCACTGCTGGCGACAAACTCCACGTCTCGGTCCGCGCCTCCAGCGAAGCCTTTCACCTCCCCAGTGACGCCGAGAAGACTCCCATCATCTGTGTCGCCGCTGGAACTGGACTGGCTCCTTTCCGCGGTTTCATCCAAGAACGTGCCGCCATGCTTGCCGCAGGTCGAACTCTCGCACCAGCTCTTTTATTCTTCGGATGTCGAAACCCAGAGATCGATGACCTGTACGACGAGGAATTTGAACGCTGGGAGAAGATGGGTGCTGTAGATGTGCGACGTGCATACTCTCGCGCCACTGACAAGTCTGAGGGATGCAAGTATGTCCAGGATCGTGTCTACCATGATCGCGCGGATGTCTTCAAGGTGTGGGACCAGGGAGCCAAGGTATTCATCTGCGGAAGCCGTGAAATTGGCAAAGCAGTTGAGGATGTTTGTGTCCGTCTTGCCATCGAGAAGGCTCAGCAGAATGGCAAGGATGTTACTGAAGAAATGGCACGGGCTTGGTTTGAGAGGAGTAGGAATGAGCGTTTTGCTACTGATGTTTTCGATTAGAGGCATCAATGAAGAGCCCGGTGTATACTACTCTTGAGCTTTTGGAAAAGATTCGACTCTCAGTATTTCTTTAATTTATTCAAGTGCTTCTTATACAATATTGGATGCCACGATGATATACTGGATACAGTGCATCAAATTGTTCTCTTCGGACGTAAATATAGAATCATGGCGAGTTTTCATTGCGAAAAGCCGGTGGTTGAGTAATCCGTGCAGCATCTCGCCTTGAGTTCTGGTCATGAAGTGAAAGATCTACATCTCGGGACAAACTAGTCTACCCGATGCTAAGCTTCTGAAACCTGGATAGCTCAAATGTTGGCAGATATGAGATGCAGCTGTCAATGCACTACGGGGAAACCACACAATATACCAATTAGAGAGTCCTTCAAGACAAGGGTAGTAGTCAGGGAAATAGTTGATTACATTAGCTTGAAACATGGAACAAAGGCTGATTATACGGAATTCGTAACGGTCAGGATGAAAGCTACAGCTTCTGACGTCATATGCTCTGATAGCTCCGGGATCATAATCAATGTGCCCTATACAGTGGAAAAAGCTTGACCTGTCTCTTTATTTTAGAGTTACAAGGCAAGCTTTGTCTTGTCGCTGCTTGATCAATTGGCAAAGACATTAAAACGGAAACCAAAAAGCTTCACAATGAAAATGGCACAAGTCAATTGGTGCATTTGCTTTCAGCCCTGTGCGTAGAATTACGTGTATGTGTGGGTCATGACGGATGCCGCGATCTTGGCCTCGGCCTGTGACAGTCCTTGCTCGCCTGAATTGTCGTCCTCGTAGGTCCCTAGTCGACCTGGACCTATTGTTAGAGCCCCCCAAGAGATTTGCGCGCCGTGTTCGCCGGCTTGGCACTATTTTCCTGTCTTTGATGTGAAGGTTCTGCTTGGTCGATGACATCGCCAGTTGCTCGTCTCACCAGCTGCATCCATCCATCGCATGAGGATCAAGGCTTGACCATGCCATGCTAGATGCTTTGTCGCGTGCCCAGTTTAGCCAAGACCATGACAAGCAAGCCATTACTATTACCATTGAGAAACTACCAAAAGCATTGTCACCCTCGTAATTCTGCTTCTTCCATTTCCTCTCCCTCTCCCTCTCCCTCTCTTCTCGTCTTTCTGACTGCCCCTCCAATTGCTTGCCTCCCCTCATCCCACCCCTCCTTCTCATCCCCCCCGATCGATCGATAATCTCCTGCAGAGACCCTGAGGTGACCTGAGCGCTTTACTCTCTCATTCGACGACCCCTGTGAATTTGCCGTGACTCGCGCCATCCATCATGGCGGATCACAAGAAGCATGAGAGCTCTGGCTC
>JAAOAQ010000234.1:0-61905 GCA_013396025.1 Fusarium phyllophilum | reverse complement strand
GTATTTCTTTTCCAACCCTGCCCTACACCAGTCTTATCGGTCCATCTTATCAGTTGCGATATCGCTGGCATTCTTTGGAATCTCATGTTGATCATGATTGTTTTATTATTAATCTGATAAAAAAGAAATCTAGTTTTTTACTCCATTACTAGCTTTCATGCTGTTTGTGGCGAGGAGGTTGGCTTCGTGGATTATTTCTGACATGTCGTCGAGCGCTAATTGCGGACTCAATGCACAAATCCTCAGAGCTACTTTTCCTCGAACCTTGGTGGTTAAGATACCAGCTTTGTTACTCGAGATGAGACTCTTTGAGATACCACTGTTGATAGTCTCAAGCTCATCTTCCGTCAAACCCTCAGGCGCATAACGAAATGTTACAACGCCCAAGCTAGCAGCGCTGACAATCTCCCAGTCAGGTAGTTTTCTCAGCTCCTCCTCCGCCCGCTCAGCAAGATCGAATCCATGATCAATCATCTCCCCAATCCTCTCTACCCCAATGACCCTCAGTGTAAACCACAACTTCATAGCGCGACTCGCTGGTCTAGTGAGCTCCATGCTGTAGTTCCAAAAGTTTGGGATATCTTCATCTTCAATCGCTACGCCATCGCGCAGATAATCACATTCGTTCGCAAAGCTTCGGACCAGGTTCGCTTTGTCTTTTACCAAGAGAAGACCGCAGCTGTAGGTTTGGAAAAGCCATTTGTGCGCATCCCATGACATGCTGTCGGCGTACTTGAGTCCGTCGACTGTTTCGTGTCGCGTCTTGGATAGAGTTGCTGAAGCCCCGTAAGCGCCATCGACGTGCAGCCATATCTGTTCCCTTTTACAAATCTCTGCGATTTCGGGTAGAGGATCGATGGCGCCTGTGTTTGTCATTCCACAAGTCCCAACCACCAAAAATGGTACAAGGCCAGCTTTGCGATCATCCTGGATCGTCTGAGCCAAAAGAACTGGGTCAAGTCTGAAGTTCTCATCCGCAGGTAATCGTCGGATTTGCTCTTTATCGAACCCAAGCATTCTCATAGCTTTCGCAACAGAATAATGCGTCTGATCCGAAAGATACGCAATGGCCTTGCCCGTTTCACCATGTGGCACAAAACGATCTCTCGCAAGCACGATCCCCATCAAATTCGCCATTGAACCACCCGAAACACAAATTCCCCCTGCACTCGCGGGAAACCCAACTCTCCCAGCTAAACACTCAATCAACGTCTTCTCAATAACAACAGGTCCCGAGGCCTGAAGCTTCGAAGCACCGAGTGCATTAAATGCACTGGCTACTATGTCGCCTAGCCAAGCGACGGGTGATGTGGGCGAAGGGATGAAGCCCATGAAGCGAGGGTGATTAACGCGCATGCGGTGATCGAATGCGGTGAAGGCTTCTTGGAGGACTTGGTCGATTGAGTGGGCTTCACATGGCGTTCCTATCTTTTGGAGGTAGGGAACGTCCGAGGGTTGTGCGACTTTGATGATGGGGTCGTTTTTAACATCTTGAGTTGTTGATGCTAATCGTTGTGTTATGGATTGCAAAGCTGAGCATACTGCTTCAAGCTCGTCATTGTGATGAAGAGATCCCATGTTGAAATACTGCAAGATTGTCTGTTGGTGCTCTCAATTCTTGATGTCACCAAGGCCGTGTTAAATATCTACAAACTATAATGTCTCCATTTTTGTATTCACATATATCTCCATCAACCAATGTTACCCTCGCGCCCTCTATGTCCAGATCAGTGGGGCCATTCAATCCCCTTGGCATGTCAATCGTGCGCCTTTCGAGAAATTTGTAGATCCCGTCAGGATTTCGCAAATGCTTAGCTGTCATAGGCTGTGAAACTTGAAACTAGTGATGTTGGATTATCTGACAAGATCCATTTTGCCGTTTTAGGTAATGTTTGGAGAGGCTCGAATATCCGAGATGTGCTGATGGAGCGATTTCTAAGCTTGGATGGATTATGAATGTTACTTGATGGAATAGCGAGAAGTGGCGTGGGGATCGTTAGCGAGGATGATACGTCGTAGCCGGTTCGTTGTTGCACATGCGTCACTATCACTGGAGAGGGACTCTGCGCATTCTCCTCTCTAAATCTTGAAGGAAGACTGTGATTTCCAACTAACATCTAGACATCTGGAAATTGAATTATATGAACAACAGAAGCGAAAGTATCTCTGCATAGCTGATATCATGACTCAATTGCCAAATATATAGATATTGAATTCCCTTCAAGGTAGGGTACAGTAATACAAGCTTGCAGGTACCATACTCGACTGCTCCTTAGGATTTCTCCCCTCTCTCACGCCTCTTTCGAGATTCCTCAGCCGCCTTGATAGCCATGGCTTCGCTAGCCCTGCGCTTAGCCTCTTCTTCGCGACGCTTTCGAGAAGCTTCAGCGGCTGCAACCATGCGAGCCTCCTCATCATCGTTGGGAATCCTAATATTGTCGGCCATTCTATAGGTCCCGTCAGTCATGCACACTTGAATGCAATATGGCAGAAAACCCGACTTACTTGTTGCCGGTGTTTGGTCCGAAAGTAAGGTTTCAAGAATTGTTAAGAATGGAGGTTGTGATCTGTTAATAGTAGCCTTGTTTTTCAACGAGGGCGAAACTCGCTTTAAATACCAACGTTGCACTATGAAGACATGGCTACTTTCACTGTGATAAACGCTCGTGTTGGTGATGCTGTCGCTGAGATATTATCGGCCATTGCCACTTTAGGTCGTGTTACTACAGTCTGCTGTTGGTTCTACAAAGACCTTTCAGGCAGCAACTAGCCTGAGGGGAAGTACGAGGGATTCCATTGGTTGACGATTCCTGTCGCGAACAACCTGTTGGTGATAAACACGAATTAATGCAACTTTTAGTTGAATCACACCGCAAGTGAGAGAGGGGTAATTAAAAAGTGTAAAAAGGGAGGCGGCAACTGCAAAACCTGGTGTGTTTAAAGAAGCAAGTTCCCGCACGCTGTTCGTCCTCATTATTAAGGCATCAACAGCTCGTGCACCGCCATTTTGCTAAGACTGTACGACAGTCCTAGCTCTTCTCCTCAAACTAACTACAAAGCACCATAAAACTGCGTTTCTTCAGCGTATAAACAGCCTTTTACTTCCGAATTGTTCTATAATCAGTTTTTTTGTTCCTATTGTATCTCAAGATGGCACCTAAATTGAGATATGTCCGCATGGATATGGACGATCTCGCGTGGGAGAGAAACGACAGTGAGCTGGAGGAATGGGAGCGATCTTTGAATAAAGCCACTATCTATCGCGACATCGCGAACTTCATCCTCAAGCATCGTCCCGGGAAGGCTGTGGAGCTACACAGACCCATCAAGGGAGGCTATAATGTCTTCTATCGCTTAGAGTACGAGGATGGCACCTCCGCCGCCATCAGAATTCCCAGCCCAGGTACTTATAACTATCCGACGAACGCAACGATATAAGGCTAACATGCGATAAGCCACTAAGTTGCCAGACGAAAAGGTCCGCTATGAAGCCGCAACAATGAGATACGTTGCAGCCCATACTACCATTCCTGTACCCAAAATATACCACTGGGGAACGGCAGAAGAAAACCCATTGGGACTGGGACCATTCATGATAATGGAATATATTGAGCATGAAACAACTCTTTCTCACGCTTTTAATGATCCGACACTAAGTCCAACGGATTCCCATTCACTCGACCCCAACATCAGCATCGAGAAGCTTCAGTTTCTATACCGTCAAATGGCAAACATTCTTCTCCAACTCTCGTCTCTTTCTTTCCCAAGAATCGGGTCTCTGGTTGAAGATGAAGATGGGCATATATCCGTTTCTGGAAGACCACTTATGCAGAACATGAACTCCATCCTCGATCTCACCGGCTCACCATCAAGTTTGCTACCTGCCAAAGATCGACCTTTCGCCACATCAACTGAGTGGTACTCAACCATGACTGAGATGAACCTGATACAGCTGATGTTTCAACAAAACAATGCCGTTGAAGATGAGGATGATGCTCGCGATAAGTACGTTGCTCGCCAGCTGTTTCGGAACCTCGCTTCAGAAGGACGTCTGGAAGCCAAAGCAAGCAAAAGCGGATTCCGGCTCTTTTCCGAGGATTTAAGACCTTCCAACGTTTTGATTGACAAGGAACTCAAAGTCGTCGGCGTAATCGACTGGGAATTTGCTTATGCAGCCCCAGCGGAATTCTCTTTCGATCCGCCCTGGTGGCTTCTCCTAAAGTACCCAGAGTACTGGCCAGGTGGATACGAGAAGTGGATGGAAGCATATGAGCCACGCTTCAAAACCTTTATTTCTGTCCTGCAGGATGAGGAGAGAAAGCTCCAGTCAAACAGAAATACCGAAGATAGTCTGAAAAATCTACAAGTCTCTGAAAACGAGACTTTCTCTCTTTCACAGAAGATGCAGGAGAGCTGGGAAAGTAAAGAATGGATGATTAGGTACGTAGCTAGAAATAGCTGGGCTTTTGACTTTATCTTCTGGAGATATTTGGATCCTATGTTCTTTGGGGATAACGATGAGGGTGATTATCGGGCGAGATTATCCAGTCTGAGCCAGCAGCAACAAGACGCTCTGGAGCCTTTTGTTAAGTTCAAAATGGACCAAGAGATGGAAAGGAAGCTGGTGCAATGGAGTGAAGAGGATGCCGAGAGAGGACTTTGTAAGATCCTGATATAGAGAGTGAGAAGCCTACTACATTGCATCTACGGACCCCAATCGGCGCGTCCCTATTATTGCAGTTTCTTGATATTAAAATCTTCCCATTCTCTAGACTTGTGGTTACTATATCTATAGCAATTTCTATTTATTTCGCCTGCTCCCGCTATCATAACAGCTCAAGCGGATCGGTCATTCTATGCGATGCGTCAGGACCAAGATGGCGATATATTCCTAGTCGAGCTATGTGCTGTAAACTCAGGTGGTTATATCCGGGTAATCTCATCGTTTTACCTAGAATGCAGAAGTTAGCATGAGCCAACTTACGCTTTAGCCGTTGTGATTGGATAATGATGACGCTTAGCATCATTCTCAAGGCTTATGCGTTATTTAATTAATGCTCCCTCGCTAATCTGACATCCCGATCCTTCACTTTAGCAGATATACTGACTAACTCATCTAAGTGACGATCAAAACGAACCAGTAATGATAAGAAAAACACGTCATGGTGCTCGGGGTACTAAGAAAGTCACCACGGGATGTTTAACATGCAAGTAAGTAAGCTCCCCCGCACCCGATGGAATCAACCTTTTAATCCAGCAGCAGAAGCAGGCACAAGAAGTGCGACGAGGCAAGACCAGCCTGTTCACCTTGTATTAAAGCAGGATGGAAATGTGACTTCGCCTCGTCAGCTCCCCCCCACACGGCGACTCCTCTCATTTGTAGTCTGCGATACCCTTCTGCCAAGCCTTTACTGGCTGGCGAGTATCAGCACATGGAGTACTTTCGGGTCGTGTGCGCTGGGGAATTTTCTTTATTTCTTGAGGTCGCCGAGTGGGAAGACATCATTATCCAGGGCACTCTTGTTGAACCAGCATTACATCATGCGGCCCTAGCGATCGGGGCATTGGCTAGCAGACGTTATCACCCTAATGTATGGCAAAGTAACCCAGCGATCGTCTTTTCAATACGGCATTATAGCATGGCCATCAAGGACCTCCAAGGTCGGCTTGATGGATCTCCCCGAAGTGTAGAGCTTGCTGTTTTGGCGAGCGTTCTCTTCAGCTACATCGAATTTCTTCTAGATATCGATAGTCGGATCGAGATGCATATGCAGGCAGCTTATTCCATGCTTGAGAATATCCTCACTAGGCGCGATATGGCGCTCGCACTTTTTAGTCGGGCTGGGTCAAATAACGAGGTTGGCAGTTCATCCACTAGGCATTATCTACTTGCACATGCTATGCATCAGATCACTACGCAAATGACGTCTTTGCAGCATTTTGCTTCAAAAATGCCTGTCAGTAAATAGTTTCTTTCTATCAAAATAATAATTAATTGGTCCAGCTTTCTACCACTGGGCGACATGAATGTGGAACACTGCGACCAATAGCAGTCTTCAAAGCGTAACTTTCGTGTTTTGATTCGATAACGGAACCCCAAGCCAGACAGAAAAGTCGCATCACTAACCTCAATCGGCGAAAAGTGTCACGATCTGTAATTTTCCCTGCTACGCCACTGACAGCTAAGTGGGTGAAGACCTCTCTCTACAGTTAAGAAGAAAATGAGGTATCTGAAAATGCCGAGCTTTTCGGCCTTTTACAAGAGAGGTTGGATATAAATACAGACGTAGTAAGGCATTTGACAGTTACAACTTCACTACTCATCGCACAACAATTTACAGCCGGCCCATTAACTATAATCAACCATGGCTTTCTCCCACTCAACCTACACTACAACCCGCGCACTCACCTACTCTTACATTCATATCCCGCCCCAGCTCCCAGACACTCAATACCTTCTCTTCCTGCACGGCTTCCCCTCAACCTCATATCACTGGCGCCATCAGATATCCTTCTTCAAGGCCAAGGGCTATGGCATTATAGCACCGGAACTACTTGGCTTCGGGGAGACGTCGAGACCGACTGAGTTGGAGATGTACAAGGGTGAGGATATGGCAAGGGATATTGTTGAAATCTTGACGTCAGAGGGCGTTGAAATTATAGTGGGCGTGGCACATGACTGGTATGCTAAGCTCAATCACCTTTCTGATTATTACCTCCAAGTCGTTCTCAATGAACAGAAGATGGTGACGATGCTGACACTTCATTCTTTAGGGGCTGTTTCCTTCTGTCACGGCTAGCAAATTATCACCCCGATCGCTTTTCGGCCTATGTGTACATCGACCACGGATACATGCCCCCTGGCCGTAGTCTCACTACTGCAGCGGTACAACATATCAACAAATTGGTGGAAGCAAAACTTGGGTTTTCGATCCTTGGGTACTTCCTTTTATTCGATGACGACGATGCTCCCACGCTTCTAGATGAACACGTAAGTTCCTTTCAAGCTCGGCAGATTTTGGCTTGCTAAACTATTTGCAATACTGCAGTCCGAATCGGTAGAGTCCCTATACTTTAGTACCGACGAAGAGATCACCAAGAAATACAAGGGCGCTCTTGGTGGCTTACGCTCTTGGTTGACCGAGGGGAAGACTACCGAGTTGCCAGCCTATTTGACATCAGAGGTAGAAGTTTGACGCTTGATGCATAATGCTACATGGAAACTAATGTACATGGAATAGGATCACAAGCATTATGAACACGCCTTCGCTAAGGAGAAGGGTGGCTATGGAGCTGCGATAAACTGGTATAGGGCTGGTCTGCGTAACATCAACGAAGAAGATGAGCGAAGTATGTCATTCCCACTCCATGAGCAGCATCTCCACCTCTCAATACCTGGAGATTGCTGTCTGGCACTTCCGAGTCCATATTCTACTAACACAGAATCAGATATCACAGCGGATGCCCATGTCCTAACGCACCCAACCCTATTAATCGCCTCCACGAACGTCATTACTGCCGCAATGAATATCCCAGAGCAGATGCGCCCTTTCGTGCCCGATCTTACAGTTGAGCAAGTTGCTGGTGGACATTGGCTGCAGTTAGAGAAGCCAGATGAGGTCAACGAAATTCTGGATAAATTTGTAGCAAAGGTTGGAAACTGATTGAATCGACTAATCAAACATTGGAAGGGGGCTTGACATTCACAGACCTCAGAATCCCTTGCAATTCGATAACGCTTCACGAAGAGAGGATTCTATAGTAGCTTAGTGTTTTATCTAATTTATGTGCCGCTCGCGCCTCGGGACTACAGAAGCTCGAATTCAAGTAGTGCCAGCACCTGTTGCCAAATCTAAAGATATCACCTGAAGTTTTTTTTAGCATGTTGTCAAGGTCTTTGATGCTAATTTCGACGTGGACTGGGTACAGGGTCGTGAAGCAGCCCACGATTCTAGATATGTATAGCGACTCGCATTCCATAACCCCCCATGACCATTGAGTGAAAACCAAGGAATCGCACAGACATCCACCGAATCAGAGACGTCTCTGACCGAGCTGGTACGCCAGGATCCGATAATCCGAGGATCCGTCGATCGACGGAGAGATGTCCGAAAAGCAGAGTGGCGCCAATTCCCGTTGATCCCCCGCCATCCGTATATGGTCCTATCGACAGGGAAGGACATACAAATGGGGAAGATGGTGATCAGTGATTTCTTTATCAATTAATCGAAGGAATGGAACCCCCACGCGCTGTGTTTTCAGCTAGTGCTGACTCTGTTATTGCTACCCTAGTCCTTCGAAGATGTCCATAGACAATGAAGTGTACAACAAGACTAAAATCTTAAGTTCAAGCTTAAAAAGCACTTTTATTGCCGGTTTCGTTATCCATGCTTGATTTGTGAAAGCAACCTGTTGGCCTGTTTAAGCAAAAGTAGCTACAATAGGTATTGCGACCAACGAGGATTGTTGACGTGGCTTTCAATTATCATCAGAGAGAAATATTAAATGTACCAAATGGCAGATACTCCCCGCAACCGGAAAACCTTAACCGCAATAGTCCGCGACACGAGACAGGAAGGATTTAAATGTGATAAAGGATTTTGTACTACGTTATAACGTACCTGTTGAAACGCCGCCGCGCCAAGTAATCGCCGTGAGAAACAAGCTCTTTCTATGCGGTATGCCCCGGGGACCAGCTCTCGGACCCTCGCACCAGTCCACTAAGGCAGGCGTCCAGAAGCGTGACTGACTCTGTGTCTGGGTACTAAGCAGTCCAGACAATCTCGTTCTAAATAATCGCTATCCGCCCATCTCGGCATTACTACATGGTAAGAGTTGAGTTTGTCTGTGGCCTGGAGAGAATTACCTCCGCTGACTTTTGGACACCTTCCTTACTTTACAGGAGGTTGTATGCACGCAAAATCCCACGGCCGGTAAGCCGCTATCCGTAACAAGCCGTATCGCATTGATCACTTTGCATGAGCCATATTCACTCTACCCGAGGAACCTCTATTGCGTTACAATGAAGGATTGCTGACAGGAAGCCGGCAACCTGTCGTCTCTTGGCATTGAAATCTGCGCTGAGCAAGCGAGGGAATGAAGCAATTGTCCGAACCCGCAGCTGGATATCGAGATCAAGCGCTGCACTGCACTTGGGCAGCCAATAGAGACTCAAGACCCTGGGTGTGAAGCGGGCCGTAAGTTTGCCAAGGATCTCGATGTCGGATGCGGGTACTCAGCTCCGTGTAGATCTCGCCCATTGTATACAGCTGTGCAGGCCAACCTTGCATTTAGTTGCAGTGCGCTTACTATAGAAGATTAGTCCTCGAGATATCACAGCATGGCCAGTCTACTTGGGCAAAGTATGTGTCATGGACTGTGAAGGATTCACCGTGACAATTTGGTCCTCCAAGCCGAATCCGGATTCCGGCGGGTTGATCATATAGTTCCTTCAGCTATCAAAGAACTGGCGAATTGATATCCGATTTACTATAAATATGCGTTGAACTCCCACTGCTCTGGTTCATTCAACAAATATACCGATCAACTCAACCCGAAGCCAAAGAAACAAGACTTTCTGAATCATCTTTCACCTCCAACAGCCACAATGATTTCAGTAAGTTCTGGAACCAATCATATGGAAGAGAAAGAGAAACTAACATTCTCAGCTCCGTTCTGCCCTGGCTGTCCTCGCCCTTCCAGCCCTCGCAGCAGCAGGCAACGTCTGTCTCGGAGTCTTCGCCGTAGCTGGTCTCGGCGACGCCCCCCCTGACGTGTACTACGTTGCCTTCGCCGCAGGATCCCCCTGTGACGAAAGCCGATCAGCTAGTCTGACCGACACCCTCAATGAGAATTGGTGCTCTATTGCCAACCGCGCCCCTCAATTCGACATGTGCGGTAGCACGGCCACTATCTTTAATGCTGGTGAGCCTATTGGCGATGATGCCGACTTTAATGACTGCGGTGCCAAGTTGAGCATTAACGGGGAGGAGTTTGATGGGGAGGTTCTTGATGATCTCGCGGAGGATAATCCTTGCAGTGCTACTTGCAACAACGGTATTGCCTTTGGCAATATTGGTGGTTTGAGACACTATGTTGGTGTGCCCATGTGCGACTAATGTCCCCAGGGACTTATTTGTATGACTTCAAGAAAAAGGCTTGATATAGGTTCAAGATGACTTGAGAATACAATTGCTTTAATCTAAAAAGGATATGTAGTAGTTAAGGAGCTCATTGAGAATAGTGAGATTTGGCTATAACTGGCGGGCATAACCCGAATGATGGTAAGGGCAAGTATTGGAACAACACTGCCTGTATCAGCAAAACAACGAGGAACTCTAGATAAATGACCAATGAAATCCAACGTAAGGAAAATCTACCTTCTGTGATGCCGTCAGGGCCCCTCTGTAGACAATAGCAGGCATTAATCTAGCTTGCCTCTGACTTTGTCTCTTATCCGTTTGCCACTAAAGACTATAAATGGTCTTTCCTCCCCTCCCCAACTCTTTAGACTAGCCTTTTAGGAACATAACCTACCAAAAGGTCGACTGTTATACAGGCGCCTTATCGGTCAAGCTTCGTACCTATCTGGAAGTCAATCCACAACCGGGTTGGCAAACAAGTACAACGCAGCTACCAGGAAACATGTGATGGCTATGAGTGCGAGCCAATTTGGCCCATTCGTTTCCGAATTGACTTGATCATCATAACACTGCTCTGTTATAAAGCGGCTTTGCTGTGATGGAATATGGCCCTGCCTCACTGGCACAGATTGCTGGGGTTGATATACGCTGCTTGGATAGTCATAGACTCTCGGAACGTTCGCAGTGGCAAGGACCGAAGCATACGATCGGGTGTTTGAAGCCGTCGCGCTTTGGGTGAATGTCCCGTAAGATGCCGAGAGAGGGGAACTAGATGTCCTCGCAAAACTCGTACCACGACCAAGGCCTTGATGGCTGACACGGACGGGAACAGGAACCTCGCTAGAAGCCGACTGAGCTACCCGCTCGAATATGCCATGACCTTTTAGTCTAATAGCCAGTTCCCCAAGATTTCGCTTCCACAATTCTGAGGTGAGTATTTGGTAGGATATTGTCTCCAAATGGAGATCATTGTCGCGCCAACAGGAGCGGAGGGCTGCAAACGGAATTTCGTGAATATCCTTGATGTTAACATAAGATTGCTTCTTCATCGTCTTGCCGTGGGCAGTAATAAGCTCGCAGCGGGTGTCTGGGTGTCTGGCTGGACGTATTGGGAGGTAGGATTGTCGTCGGACGGGATCCGGATGACGATTCTCGATTGGTGTACCGTCGAAGCTCGTCACCTAGTAGTGTTTGTTAGCAATTCTGTGCGTCAAGGTAAGCTGTAGCATTGTAAGTCTGGAAACTGACAACAAAAACTGCCACCTTCCCATGATAAATTTCTTTTGAGAGGACAACAACTGGATGGTTGAAGATGCCGCTTGTGAGAGGCACGGTCGTTGTTATTCTCGCCTCAACCTCCGATCTGTTTGGTAGCATCATTATCCGGCCCTCTAGGTGTGGACATTCTCTGGTTTGGTGAGGATGAAACATGGCCAACAGAGGTAGTGGTTCAGAAATGCGAGAGTAGCATTAATTTTGTGCTATATGATAGTATTGACGAGAGAACTTGAATGCGGTACAAGGATGAATCAAGATAACCACCAAGTCAGACGGTGACTTGCAGACGACGTTAGCATGCAGAGAGAGTTAACCGCTAAAATGATCAAATGGAGCTCGGCGCAGCCTGTGAAGCTGGCTAATGATGCGACCCGCGGCCACGCCAGGTCAATTACCTAGCTTTAGAGGCGCCAAGTGTAACGTGAGTGGGGGGAGGGTTGAAAATTGGCTGAGCATGTAGGACATGGGCGTTGTGTCTATGCCCCATTGGCCTTTGAAGTTTGGGCGGTTAGCTTGTCCCCAATAGCGTTGCTTGAAATATGCTGTTGGTTGTTGTGATCTTGTGCAATGAGGTGGTGAGACTCAAAGTATGATTGGTCTATCAGAGAGGAAAGAGAAAAGAAAAGCATTGCAATGCAGAGCTTCAGGTGATTCATTCACAAGGTTTATCACCAACCTGGAGATAGCCAACAACTACTCCGTTTAGCGCTTGACTTTTCACTCTCTCAATATGGGTTATCTCCTCTCTTTATTAGAAGTAAATATCAGTTAGTAGTAGAGAATAGTTAGCATATTTATAATTAGTAGGTAGTGTGAGAATAAAGTACATAATGTAACAGACAATTCTTGTTCATCTATTTGTATAATACACTAAAAGAAAAAAAGAAAGCCTCGCTAACGCTCGCAATCGAATATAGGAACAGCCCGATGCGGGGGTCGAACCCGCAACCTTGAGATCGCGTACTCGTAAGAGTCTCACGCTCTACCGATTGAGCTAACCGGGCGTGGCTCTTAATTGTTAAGAGACACGGCTCGGATTTGTCACCATGTTGGTTAGAAATCCTGCTGGAAACAGGAGATTTGCGCATCACCATTGACGACACTACTGTACACAGCAAGAGACTGGCCAAACACTCATGCTCAACGTTCATCTGATGCTAAGACTGTGGTTGCGTCACTTAACATGACGTAGGTGGTACTTAAGCACGGGTTAATGCACCAGCGACAAAAGGTGAGGCGAATCAGCATTTTGTAACATTCATGGTAAAATACTCTAGCTCGCTCTAAAATCAACTATTTCCATCATAATTTCCAATGAACCCAAGCAGATCGTAAAACTTAAACAGTAAAGCGGAACCTCGGGTTTCTCTCACCCATGGACTCAATTTCCTCCTCAGTCTTACCCTCAAGCAAGTAATCCTGCTTACCCTCATCACGAAGCTTGTTCTGTCGCTTGAAGTGAAGGTGGAGGATAATGTTGAGGATCAACGACACAACAAGCATTCCCATGCTGGCGCCGTATCCAGGGCGGTAGTGAGGAGCATACTGGCTAGAGAAGAGGAAGGGAGATGCGACGCCAGAAGCATTACCGATGGTCAGATGCATACCCGTTGAGAATGCTCGCTTTCCGTAGCGGGGGTTGTTGGCGGGTACCCAGGCGAAGGAAATACCAGAGGAGAGGAAGATGCCGATTGAGACGAAACAGCAGCCTGCGTATGACACAGCGGCGCCCTTGCCGGCGATGAGCATGCCATATCCAATGATGGCGGATCCGATGCCTCCCATGACGAAGAAGCCTCTCTTTTGGGTGATGTCGCTGAGACGCGCGCCGATGAGATAAGTGATGGCTCCGATAGCGTAGACGGGAACAGTCATGGCTTGGACCTCAGCTGATGACCAGGTTCCCATAGCCTTGACAATGGTAGGCAGGAAGACCACAAAGGAGTAGAGCATGGCCAGGGTAGGGAAGAGAGCGAAACAGTAAACCCAAGTGGTCCAGTCCTTAACTCCATCAAGAACATCCTCCTTGAGAAGCTCGCGGTTGTTTCTAGCCCGACCGACTTGCTCATCATGAATCTTCTGCAAGTTGATCTTATCCTCCTCAGTCAAAAACTTCGCAGTCTCAGGACTGTTAGGCAGAACGAAAGGAATAACAACGCCAGTGACGATGGTAGGAGCACCATTGATAAGAATGATCCATCGCCACGCACTCCAGCCCATGGCACCGTCCATAAAGCTAATACCATAGGCAACAAGACCACCAGCGACACCGGAAATAGCAGCAGTGGAGAAGAAGTATGCGATACGAAGTGCAAGACTCTTGCGGCCGTAGTACATGGATAGGTAGAGCACGACACCGGGGAAGAAACCGGCTTCGCAGAGACCGAGGAGGAGACGGCATGCGATGAGGGCGCCGAGGTTATGTACCCATGCGCTGCAGGTGGCGACGATGCCCCATGCGATAGTGAGGCCGGCGAGGTAGTATGCGGGCTTGAGTTTTTTGATGATGAGGTTGGAGGGGGATTCGAAGAGCTGGAGGGTATTAGCTACGCAAAGAATTGAGGACTTTGGGGGGTGCTTACACAGTAGGTGACGAAGAGTACGGAGACCGACAGCTGGAACTCATTTCCTGTCAAGCCAAGATCTTCTTCCATGCGAAACAGACGAGCATTGCCAATGTTGACTGTAGTATGTTAGGCGGCTCTTTCATGAGCAGAGTAGAGTGGCATACCTCGATCCATCATATTCATCAGATAAACCCACATAACCATCGGAATAATGCGATAGTCCAGCTTTCTGAGGATAGCCCTCTCAGTCTGCTTATCAACATACTCATAGTTCTCACCACGCGCCTCCTCAATACCCCTCGCCTCAGCCTTCATATCAGAGCCAGAAGACGAGTTGGGACGCGTAGGCTCTTGATGAGCGGAGACATTATCATGGGCTGTCATCTTGGCTACCAGGCAAGAAAGCTAGGGAATGAAGAAAGAGGAAAATTTCAAGACGATGCTGGATGATCGACGGGAGAGAAATAACGGTGGACGAGGAACCAGTTTTATACCCAAGCCAAGATATTTCTTTACCCCGTGGGCAAAGATATGGACCTCCCCACAAACCCCAAGGTGTCTTCTCCATATCACAGATTCTGTTATCCAACGCCAAGCATATGCACTTGCCACGCGAGGCTTGTCTTGGCAGCTGTAACGCCTTATCCAATGGCTCCCATTCGTGTGGGAGCCTCGGACAATATCCACTGAGGGCTACAGCCAAGGCTCGTCATATCTCCTTCACAATCTCGGCCCATATCTGCATCTCGACTGAGCAGATACCCCAGATTCTGCTGTTGCCAAGGCTGTGACAACGGCTCCGCGTTTTGGTAATGCGTCTTTTTCTGGGGTTCAGAGCTCAAAATATCGCCAGATCAAACCATGAAGCTGAAGGTGTAGTGGTGATTTCAAGGGGCGGCTATCATTTGAGGCTGCAGCATTTGACATAGCCGACACGTGGCGGACGAGCGGAAGAATTACCACATCGATGGCAAGCTGGTGCAGATGGGGTCTTTTATCTTGGCTGTTTCTTGGCTCTCCGAATGCAAAAGTTTTGGGGTGAGAAGAGAGATGTGCAGTTTTAGGCGAGATGAGAGACTATGCTGACCCCCAAACTTGTCTCCTTTTTACTCCGCCTTTTTGTGCCCCAACTTATTCATGCTTAAAATAAAGATGACCAATAGGAAGGAGGCCAATTTGTTGAATCATCGGGGTAGAAGTAACGTTAATTCTCTCGGTTCACTGCAATCTTGACCTCTCTTCATGGTGATTCAGGTGCCATCCAGCCAAGTCTGGGGTAAAAAAGCACAGATGGGGCACATCAGATCATCTCAGATCACAACATTCGACTTTTCTTCTGCATTGAAATCTCTAAAACAGCGGAACTTCTCACCGACCCCACGGGGAACCCCATACGAGAAGATGGAGACGAGTTGGAGAATGCGGCCGTTGCGACGCGCCAGCCAAGACTGCCAAGTATGCCAAGCGCACCCAAGTCGAACGAGTTTTTCTCTTCTGGTGGAGCGATCTCTTGGGTCCTCGTCATGGTATTTCCCTGTTCCTCTACTTGTTGAGGATGAGGGCTTTGTGTCTTCTCTGTCCGGTAGCCCGGGAATCGTGGGGATTTGCTTGGCGTGTCGAACCATCGCGGGGAAGGAAGAAAAGTCTGGGGAATCTGAATGTGATTTGAGTGATTTAATGCTGTTATCTAACTCCCTCAGCTGAGATTTGAGGTACAATATGCATAGCAAAAGTTGGAGGTTGCCATGTGGCTTTTGCATGATATTGAATCACACTTGTAATTTTACCGCCGCGTTTACTACCCGTGCCATCTGCCGTGAGGGGAAGCGCTTTTACTGACAACGAGAAAATTCTAGTGTCTTGCAGATGATTTGGAGAATACCACCAGCAAGTCAACCAAGGAAGGGTTAATCTAAGGCCAAGAAGGTTCCTTCGAGATCCGTCCGACGCATCAGGATGTGTATGTCCGTCTTGGCGGGTGCCAGACACGCGTGGCAGGCACACCTCGGTTTTCTACCGAAGAGGCTTGACAGGCGTCATGCTTTGCTGTCTATGTTGAGATTGATCTGCAGATGTTTCATGATGTTAACGTGACTGTAGTGGCAAGAGGGTCTTGTGGCTGCCAAACACTGCACGCAAGCAGAAGAAAACAGGGGCAGCCTGTCATATGACCTCGAGTTTGGTGTTTCCTGCAAGCTTTTGTAACTAACTCAAACAGACAGATCGACGAACAAGAGTCGCTTTCTGATTGTATGCCGTGATACTGCGTAGCAAAGGAGCCACGTGATAGAGAAGTTGTCCTTCTGTATTGCATCTGGCTTGAAACAGCATGAAAGCCATGTACGAAATGATGTTTGCTGAGATGAACTGTTGCCTACAGCGTGATGTCCTTTGCAAGGCAAGCATAACGCTTTGCTAGACCAAACGAGTAACAGATCAAAAAGCACACAATTTTATTGATGGTTTCGAGATGCTTGATGGACCAGGCATCCAAGCAATCTATGTTTGGTGGCAAGCAAAAGAAGTGCAAGGAAATAATTATTCAGATTCGCTTGCTCTGCAAATCCATTAGTTTTGCAAACAGCCAAAGAACAACGAGGCTGGTCAGATTGCAAGCAATAGCTAATGCAAATGGAAAAGATTTTCATTCAATCATGAGTAAAATGATTGCGAAATGTTTTACCATCATGCTCTGTTGTACGTATTGTGAATTGGGAAGATTGCACTTGATTGCACTGCCAAATTCAACTGTGTCACGTCACAGGGTAGCAAGCACTTTATGCCAATGCACAAACAATTTGCACAACTCAGTGGCTGCTTGTGCCAGTGGCAGTGCGTAGCGGGGCAACAAGTGAATGCCACTGGACTTTAGGCAGCCATCCCCTGCTATTTATCCCTGCTAGACTCACTTTAGCTTTCTCCTCTTCCCAACTCTAACCACTCTCAACCCTGCACGCGCATCCACACACGTTTATTCCCGAGACAAGGCTTTTGACATTGTAAGTTGAGTTCTACCGAATGACTCCTTCGGCAGCGCTGACTTTCGCGCGTTGAAGAGCCTCATTTGACGAAACTTTGCTGATTGAGTTGTCGCCGACAGGAATAAAAAGTGCTCGCCCACGAATCCATTCGTTCGTCATTTCTCTCCCACGAATATCCATCGCGACAGTCGCTAAATCGCCCAAGATGTTCAAGCAACGATCTCACGAGACCCATCACAACACTCACGTCCCCGAGATCAAAGCCAACCCGGGTGAATACACCGTAGCTGTTCTCGGCGACAGTCTCTTCGAGCGCTTCAAAAGCACCGGTAAATTCGTGAGCGTCCAACCTACCGCCGACGAGATGTTCAAGCTTCGCTCTCACCAGACCCACCACAACACCCACGCTCCCCAGATCAAGAACAACCCCGGCCAGTACAACACCGCCCTCCTCGGCGCCAGTGGAGTTGAGCGCTTCAAGACCACGGGCCGAATGCTGAGCATCAACAAGGACACGCGTATCCTGAACCTCGGTGTTGGCGGCGACAAGATCTTGAATGTTCAGTACCGCATGGATCAAGGTCTCATGCGCCTTCTGAAGCAGCACCAGCCCAACCTCAAGACTATGTACATCCACATGGGATCCAACAATCTCAAGAAGCAGGGTCTTCGAAAGGGTGATGCGGATGCGTACGGTGCGGTGGTGAAGCAGTTGCGCACTGAGTTTCCTGACATGACTGTTGTCATCACTGCGTTGTTCATCCAGCGCGGTTTGGAGCTTGTTGTGATTGAGGATGCGAACGCAAAGCTCAAGGCTATTGCTGATGAGCATGGTTGTGTTTTCTTGCCTTTTGGGGATGATCAGGCGGGGATCATGAGTGAGGACAATGTTCACTTGAACCAGTTTGGGTATCGCAAGTGGAACGAGATTCTCACCAACGACATGAACAGCCGCTAAACAAGTCACATTTTCATGAAGACGAAAAGAACTTGGGTGGTCTGAGGACTGCCATGCATTTGCATTTCGACACAAGCGAGCCATCGTCTCAACAGAAGTGAGTATTTCAAAAAGCATCACATCGCAACGAATGGGCTAACTCTTTGCTTGCAGCAGGGCAGGGATATACCTGTAGTATGTTGTTTTACCAGCTCATGATATGGCATAGCTGCGAAAGTTTGGGTCGCCTGGAAGGAAGGATACACATGGTTGAGACCTTACTCTCAATCGAGTGAAGGTCCAGGACAGTATCAGACGCAGTACAGTCATGTATTTATCCTAGACTAGAAACTAAGTGGCCCCCCTTCAGATTCCTTCCCGTGTCTGCCAAAATCCCCCACCAATGATCGACTCCACCTCTGCGAGCTCACCTTTGTAACTTGAACCAAGTCCATCGCCTCTGTGACTCTATTTAAGAGAGGACTATCGAGTGGTAAAACAGCCACAGCCAAATAACCTTAGTTACCGACAACAGCCAGCAGACTGTTGACGCGACTATTATTCTCCGTATCCATATCATAAGGAGGCGGACGCTTCCACAAAAGCTTAACACCCGGCTGGAAGATCATGCAATGCGAACTTCCCCCAAAGTGAAACATGCCAATCTGCTGCCCCTTCGTAATATGAGCCCCCTTCTCAACAATAAACTCACAGCCCGAAACCTCAGCCATGCCAATAAACACAATAGCCATAAGTCCAATAGTAGGGTTATCAGCCTGAATCCAGATTATACCCCGCGTAGCCACAGCGCTGATATAAGGCTGCGAATAGTTCGGCGCCGCGGGATCAGGATCATCTGGATTACCCGCCAATCCCTCAAAGTAGTTCTCACTGTAGTACGACCCGGGAATGAGTTCAATGTCAATGACTTTACCACTAACGGGGGCGTGCCAGCGATGATAGCTCTTTGCGCTGAGGAAGGCTTGATAGACGGTGCCGTCGACGAGTTTGTGCGTGTTGGGGTTGGAGTTGAGCATTCTGTCGAGGGAGTAGGGCTGGAATTTAAGCCAGAATTGATCGTGAAGCTTGACGTGCTCTGCGACTTGGAGGGGGGCGGATTCGCATGCATTTGTGATGACGAGGGTTGGATCAGGGTACTCTGGGGTTGGAGGGGCGTCGTCTGGACAGGCGATGGGGCGTATACCATCTCTGAACTCTCTGGTGAAGAAATCATCCCAGGACTTGTAGCCGTAGAATTTCTCAGCTGGGTTGCAGATGAAGATCTCGTCAAAGGTTGGGCCGCCGTCCTCACCAGTGTTGGCTACAGTGGCGAGCATATGCAGCGCATCTTGGGATAACCAACCCTCTAGACCAGACTGAGAGCCAGAAGATTCCAAGAAAGAGCCCCAGGAGTCGAGAACACCCTTGAATGAAGCGTTCACTTCAGGAAGAAGCCAAAATTCATACCCCGCGACAGTTCCCATAGGCCAATCAAGGACAGCATTGATAGGAAATCCAATCATGCCCATAGCAGTAGGAGGATCCTGCTTATCATAGAACGGCGGGGCCGACTGAATGATGAGACTGAGGACGTCGATGAATTGACCAAAGGTCTTGAGGGCTGGTTCACCAGTGGGGTCATAGTGCTTGGAAGACTGGATAAACATGTCATTGGCAAGGGTTTTGAGGTAGGGGTTATCATTGACGAGTTTCTGAAAAGCTACGATCTTGGGGTTGGGATCAAGAGAAGCAAAGTTCTTTCTTTTGGTCTGTTGGAGCTTGGATGCGATCCAGTCTTGGATTGCTGGGCGTTGCTCGGGGAGCCATTTGCCGATGGGGCGGTGGGCTGTGACTGGGAGGGAAGCCATGAAGGATAGTGAAGTCGTTGCAAAGACAGTGAGATTGTTTGGAAGAAGGGAATGACGATAGAGAAAACTCGGTGGATTTGGCCTTATACATTATGGACTTTAGAATGGGATACAGGTCGAGCTGAATGAAGATGCGGAGTCTCTTACGGATCAACACCAGCCGACGTGACACAGAACCTGCACCACCAATGATATCCGAGAACGACCGAGACATGCAGTGCTCAGCCCGCCACAATTCCAAGATACCTGCCCAAAAGGCTCAGCGGCACAGAAACTGCCGTCATATATGCACCCACTCGCAGATAATTGCATCACAGACCTGAATACTCCGCTATGTTTACATGTGAATATTGCCTGCTGTCTGAGACACGAGGAAAGAGTCGACACCTTGGCTGATATCAGATATCGCGGGGTAAATAACTACCGTTTTCGTTGGTGTTGTACGAAGAATTGGTGGTATGTGATACTTTCGCGAGAATGGAGGACGAGGAGGGGGAAGTTGGTGAGACTGGGATGAGATCGAGGGGTTGTGATGAGGGTGAACTGGGATACGAGAGTACAGAAAGTTGCTACGGGGGGTTGGGGGACACAAGAAAGGCCTTTTGGCTTGTACAAGGCCAGAGTTGTACTTTGTCTAACAATGCATTGATACATACTGGGGCGTTCATAGCTCTCATGACACTAGGCACGGCGCGCATCTTCACATTCCAGAGCGTCTCGAAGATCTTGCCCTCTGCCGCCAAGACTGTCCAAATATTCATGTAAAGCTGAAAATTGTTTTATTATTTAACGCACAAGAATCATTACTCGGTATTGAAGTGCCGATCTATAAATACATCTCATTTTCTGATTGGGTACACAGCTATAAATAAGAAGCAAATAACAACGACGTGGAGGCCCATCTTATCTAATCTTATCGCACCCGATAAGCTGAAAATAAGCTTGTAAACACCACTTCGCGCTATCGTGAACTATCGAATTTCCAAGCCAATAGCGCAGTCTCGGAGATTACAAAAGTCTTCAATAAAGGAGCATTAAAAGCAGTTGAGCCCCGAAAATGTTCAGTCGAATTGCCATCCACTCGTTCCTCAATCCTGCGCTTCGTCGCCATTCCGCTCGTCAATTCCTTCACTGTAAATATGATGTTGCTCAAGTATTCCGCTGCCGTTGCAGCTTTTGCTCTCTACGGGCAAGTTAGCGCTGGACCTTGCAAGCCCATCACTCGCGTTACGAGCTCGGGCTTAGAGACCTCCGGAACTGCTACGACTGAAGCTTCTCTTACTGCCACGAGCTCGCTTACAGTTGAGACCTCGGCGACGGTCGAGACGTCTTCGGCTGCCACGTCGATTGAGAGCTCGGCGACTACATTTTCGTCTGAGGTTTCCAGCACTACTGGTGAAACCTCCACTTTGATCATTTCTACTACTGAAACCGCGACGCTTGACGCGACTACTACCGAGTTTATCTCCACCAGCACCGAGGCCTCCGATGTCTCTACGACAGCCACCGCGACGACTTCTGCTGCGCCGGTGTGCGAGTTCACGGGAGAATACACCAACTATGTCAAGAACCCGTCTTTCGACAATCTAGACGGCAACGGAGATCCCACCGCCGACCCGTGGATCATACTCGGTGTCTCAACTCTATCAACCCTGTTCCCCAGAACAGGAGCCCGCTCTATGTAAGCTCAAACCCCCTTCCGTCACAAACGACACTGCTAACAGACCTCAGGGAATATACATACCCCGACACTTCAGTCGGCGGAAGTTCAGCCATCCTCCAAGAACTAACCAACACCGTCGCCGGCCACGAATACGTCTTCAAATTCCACTGGACGCTTATTGAAGGCCAACCTCTCGAGGCAGAAGCGTGCAGAATCGGTACAATGGGTGGTCTCGGGGGTGGGAACAGGCGGTTCATTGCTGTAGATAATGATGAGGCAGTTTCGTATGATGTGTACTATGAGGAGGAGTATCGCATCACTGCTGAGTATGATAATCAGAGGTTGTCGATTGGGTTCTTCTGTACGAGCGAGCCAGCGGGGGGAACGATCAAGATTCAGATTGATGATGTTTCTGTTTATGGCTACTATGAGGGCTGTGAAAGTCCTTGAGAGGAAGTCGGCATGACTGGAGCTGTGTGTATACTATCATGAGATATTTTGCACCATATAGATGTTTCGTAGCTATGCATATAATAACAATCTACAGCTTCGTTTCAGTTTTGATATCCATGACGTCCCTCAAGTCCTTAATCTCAGTATCAGGTCGATGCGAAGTCGGTTTCGCAACCCGTCCTCCATAAGCCCACTCCTTCCTCAATCCCGTATCATGACCTTCCAACGCATCGGCGATATACTTGCCAATAATTGGAAACATTTTAAACGCATGCTCAGAGTCACCTGTTGCGAGAAGAAGAGCTTTATGCTTGGGATGGCGATCGATGAGCCAGCATACACGAGCATCGAGAAGAGGACGGTCGGAGAATTGGGGCATGACGATGTTGACGAAGTTTCTGATAGCGACTTCTGCTTCATGCGGGATGCCGTCTTGGGGATGATCGCTTGAGTAGCGGGGGATGGAGTATTTAGTAGTTTTGCCGTCCTCATCAACATATGTGCCTTTCTGGTATTGATAGCCAGGGTTGTTGTCGCAGATCTTGATCAACTCTGCTCCCCAGTCAGTGATCGTATTGAAAACAGCCATTCGAAGTGCAACCTACTTGTATCTGGATCCGGTTCAAACATGAACCCAAGCTCATAGTTATCAATCACAGGAACTCCCTTCCACTCAGCAGCCTCTTCATCAGTGAGCTGAATATGCCCTAAAGTCCAGCATTTCGACCACAACTGTTGCGACAGGTCGGGTAGTAGTTGTGGCGATGCAGCGCCCGTGCTGAGGATGTAGTGATCCGCGTGCAGAACCTCACCAGAAGCGACGCGGATTCCAGTCATTGAGTCAGAAGCATCGAGCTCAAGGCCAGTCATCATGCCAGCATGGCCTGAGACGAATTTGACGCCCATCTTCTCAGATTCAGAAGCCCATTTCTCAAGGGCTTTTCGGGCGTGGACCCAACCGCCGAGACTGTTGTAGAGACCCTTCCAGTTCTCGAGCCCAACTGCATTCTTCAGTTGGGGAACACGTTTGACGATCTCATCTCTGCCACTGATGAGCTCCAGATTACTAGCCTTCCCTACTCTTTTGAGGTTCTCATAAGACTTTTCCAGGAACGACTCGGCTTTCTTGTCGCCTGACGTGGTTGTAATACGTCCCTACTTTTGTGAGTCTAACTCCCAAGGACAGTACTTAAGGTTAGTGACTTACTGTCTCAAAAAAGACTTCATGCCATTCTGGATCTCTCCAAGCGTCAAGTGCTTCAAGAGCAAGGCGCGTGTAAAGTGGTTCGTCATACTCAGTACGCATCACCTTGTTCAAGTCATGACCAGCAGAGTCTAGACTGGGCCATGGGTGGCGGTCGATACAAGCGATGTTGGTATAGCCACGCTTAGCTAGATGGCAAGCTGTACTGATACCGAATGTGCCCCTAGAATCAGAATTGGTGATTAGCCTTGCTGGCTTATTGGTGGTGGGGCTGAGACCTACGCTCCGATGATGAGGATGGACGAGTCCTTGTTTAGAGCTGCCACTGAACGGGCCATAGTTGAAAGAACTAACTTCGGACTAATAAGATGAAAGATAAGGTTCGAGAACAAAAAGGTAGCAGCTATCGGACGTTGAAGCTGGCCGTTTATTAGTGATATGACGCCCGTAACCGGAGCTGATATGATATCTCGTGACAAATCAAGGCTGGACCTTCCTCACGTCAATTACCCCGTAACAAACCTCAGTTTATCAATTCCAAGTGGCAACCTTTAATCAAGAACTAGTCAAAGTGTCAAGATAAGGTAGCGTAGCATTTATTCTCCCCAACCCCGATGCTAAGGACCTGATGATCCGTCGACCAATCACACGCTAGCTCAAATGACAACATCGCTTGGACCTTCTTCTTGCATGAGGGGCTTGATAAACTAACGTTTGCCGAAATCCGGGGAGGGGAGTAGCATTGAATGTGACATTACTCGCGATAAGGAAGAATTATAAAATGCCGAGACCTTCGCGCCAAGAAATGATGCATCCCTATCCTTGTGTCAGTTATTCAATACACATTTCTTTGTGACTTTGACCGCCATCATGGCACCCAAAGTCGAATATGCCGACAACCTTGGGCCTTCACGACAAGAAGACGGTACCATTGAAGGGACGTCTGAAGAAATCATCGACAATCCCGACAAGGCCACTGCTTTTGCCATCAGTGGCATAGATGAACACTATGACATTAACTCAGACAACTCGCCCCAACCTGAAGTCAGAGCTAATGTCCCCAATGTCGATGATCCTTCTATGCCCGTCAACACGCTACGTGCGTGGACCCTAGGTTTACTCTTCGCTATCCTTGGAACAGGTATCAATCAGTTCTTTTCAATGAGATATCCTAGTGTGACCATCTCATCCCTCGTCGCGCAATTAGTTGCCTACCCAGCCGGACGGGCCCTAGCACATGCCCTCCCCATCATGCGAATCACACTATTCGGGAGAGAAATTGCGCTTAACCCAGATCATCACTTCAACATAAAAGAGCATGCCCTCATCACAATCATGTCGAACCTCTCGTTCGGGCCATCTTGGGCGACAGATATCATCCAAGCCCAAGTTGCCCCTGCGTTCTTGGGATTGAAGACTCCAGTTGGATATCAGTTCTTACTTGCGCTTACGATGCAGCTGTTTGGTCTTGGAATGGCGGGTATGGCGTATAGGTTTATTGTTGAACCGCCGCATATGGTTTGGCCGTCGACGTTGGCTAACGCGGCACTATTTCAGACGTTGCATGGGAGAGCGAACCCGAAGGCTGATGGGTGGAGTATTTCGAGGTATCGGTTCTTTGTGTATGTCTTTGCGGGTGGTTGGCTATGGGTGAGTGCTTCACATCGCGTCTGAGTTTAGTGATGTGACTGACAGTTCATTAGTACTGGCTGCCTGGGTTTCTCTTCACTGGCCTGAGCACCTTTGCCTTTATCTGCTGGGCTGCGCCAAGTAAGTTCTCACCCTCTTTCAACTGATCGTGTTGCGTACTGACTTCTGTTAGACAACATCATCGTCAACAACCTCTTTGGCATGTCAACCGGCCTAGCCTATCTCCCCACCACTTTCGACTGGTCTCAAATCGCATATAACGGCTCTCCCCTCGTCGTACCCTTCTGGGCACAAGCCAATGTCTTCGCGGGCTGGGTCATCCTCTTCGCTCTTGTCACACCAATTCTGTACTACACAAACACTTGGTATACCGCCTACCTGCCATTTTCTGGAGGTGATATCTACGATAACACTGGCAACGTGTTCAACGCTTCTCGCGTCGTTGACCGACATGGGAATTTCCCACCAGAAAACTACAAGGACTACAGCCCCATCTTTATGCCGGTTACTTTCGCTCTGAGCTACGGCATTTCTTTCGCGACGATGACTTGCGTTCCGACGTACATCTTCCTCAATCACTGGAAGCAGATCATCGGTGCTTTCAATCCTCAGCGGAAGAAAGATATTCATGCTCGGCTGATTGAGCGATACCCTGATGCTCCGTGGTGGTGGTACGCCGCATTGACCGTTATTGTCCTCGGTCTCACCATAATGGTGCAAGAGGTGTACGACACACAGATGCCTGTTTGGGGTGTCTTCCTTGCTTTTGGACTCGCGACCTTCTATCTCATTCCCACCGGAAGTGTATATGCTGTAGCCAATCTCAACAGCAACGTCCTCACTGTTCTCGGCGAGATAATCTCAGGCTACGCCATTCCAGGAAAGCCAGTCGTCATGTTGATCTTCAAGTTCTACACATACACTGGATTAAGCCAAGCTATGATCTTTGCCTCGGACATGAAGCTCGGGTTATACATGAAGATACCTCGTCGCACGCTATTTGTCGCACAGTTGACCGCCTGTATCGTTGGGACTCTCACCCAGAACGCCGTTGTTCTTTGGATGTTGCACCACGTAAAGGATATCTGCGAAAGTGACCAACCCAACAAGTACACTTGTCCTCAAGGTCGCGTCAACTTCTCCTCAAGTATCGTTTGGGGAGCTGTTGGTCCCGCTCGTCTGTATAGCGTGGGTAAGATCTACTCTGGGCTGTTGCACCTGTTCTGGCTTGGAGCACTTCTGCCAGTAGTGACTTTCTTCCTGAAGAAGAAGTTCCCCAACAACAAGTTGCTGCGTAACCTTCACTGGCCTCTTTTCTTTGCTGGCACTGGAAATGTGCCTCCCGCTACTGGCATCAATTACAGCTCTGCTTTTGCAGCCTCGTTCATTTTCAACAAATGGATTCGCGGCAAGTATCCGCATTGGTGGGCCAAGGTGAGTCTGCAATGAAATATTCTGCCAATGTCGAGTATAGCTAACATAAACAGTACAACTACGTTCTGTCCGCGGCGCTTGACTCTGGCCTTGCGATTTCTGCTATTGTAATTTTCTTCGCCCTCGTCTTTCCGGGCGTTAGTCTTAGCTGGTGGGGAAATAATGTTCAGGGAACGACTGCGGATGGTCTGGGTACTCCGTGGAGGAAGCTGGGCACCAATGAGACGTTTGGGCCGTCTTCTTGGAATTAAGACGGTGTTTGGAGATGTAAGATGTGATCTGGTACTTTTGCTCTTGCTTCATAGTTAGCGAGAAGAATCATTGACGCGCGCAAAGAAAGGCAAGACTTTAGACCTTTAGCCAAAGTGACAAGAATCGCGAGGTCTAAGTAAATCTATCACAGGCTTGATGGGCTTTGGACTAGTATTTTCTGATACATAAGCATGGGGATCAGATGCTTTCATTCTCCTTGGCTCTTGGACGTAGTCCAATCACATAATTTTCGGTCAAATACGACGAGTAGACCAACGCTAGTGTCAACTGAGGTGCTTACTCCGCGTATTGGTAGGGTCATCGAGGCCCGAGCTATCCGAGCCAGCCATGTATATAAGTCATCAGAATAACAGAACAATGGACCGGTAAAACTACTCAGTCGGCTGAGCTGCATAAACTTTGCTCTCACTGCGATAACAAGCGTATCCATTATGGTGTCTTTGAATTTTCTCAGGGCTTTGTATGTCTTCGATAATGCAGCACGTATTACAAAACTGCTGACAACTACTTTTAGGACTTGTCTCAACTCGGCACAGAGCATCCTGCCTCCTTCGCCTCCGCACTCGCCTATCTCACCGAAGCTCATCGGCGATCCCTGCATTCAAGTTGATGGGGCCTGGAAAACCACGGAAGACTGTGTTGATCCTCTGTTCTCCCAGCCAATAATCGACAACGAGACCCATGAGACATTACCAATCCCTCACCTTCAGGTCTCAGGACATTTCGATGGGACCGCCGTCGACTTCAACATCTACCTCCCCGAAAGTGGATGGAAGGGTCGCTTCTTCCAACTCGTCTATCCACTTCAGAACTCAACTGCGTCCGCTCGAGAGATTGGTTTTGGAGCAGAGAGCGGAGGATATACCGTTCGTGCTTCTGGCCTACCAACTTATCGTGGTGATGCAGCTGCAGCCAAAGTTGGCATGATGATTGCGCGTGAATATTACAAACCCAAGAACAATAAGATCCATGGGTATATCTACGGAGGCAGTGGGGGATCTCTTATCACTGTCGGAGCCATGGAGAATACAGTTGGCATATGGTCTGGTGCTCTGACGCTTGTTCAAGCTGTACCAGTTTCCATCAACAACTGGTCTATACGGGCTCTCGCAGGTCTTGTTCTCCAGAACAATAGTGCCGAGATTGAGAATGCGCTTAAGCCCGGTGGTAGTGTAGACGTTTACTCAAGCTTGAGCCCCACCGAGAGGACTGTCTTTGAAGAGGCTACGACCCTTGGTGTTCCTATCAAAGCGTGGGAGACCTTCTATGAAACTGGGGCCTCTGAGACACTCTGGGAGGCCATGAGAAGTGTATCCGGATCAGCTGTGATGAGAATGGATCCCAGCTACGTCGATGACTTCTGGAACCAGCCTGGATACCTCGGCTCAGAAGATTCAAGACTCGGTAAAATATTCCGCCAGGAAATGCTTGACTATAAGACCTCCATCACCTCGATAGAGAGCGACGCCAACAGTGTTCCCACCCAGCTCACTCTCGATAAGGCACCCGAATCAACCAGAACATACTGGCTAGACATTACTGTTCTGTCTCAGGACGGCAAAACACTTGGCAAGGTCACTGGCAAGAGTTTTGATAACAGTATTGACAAGACCGTCACCCTTCATTCCAATAATGACCCCGCGGCCCTCTCCCTTCTACAACAAGGGACTCAAGTCCAAATAAGCAACCGCATGTTTCTCGCCATGCACGCACTCCATCGTTACTCAGTCCCCAAGCGCCCAGGCTTTTATGGCTACGACTATCTCCGTGAGTCCAACGGAGCACCGATGTATCCGCAGCGCTCTGTACTGGTGGCAGAGCAGATAGCAAGGTTTGCCAGTGGTGGCGCTACGTTTTCGGGCAAGTTCAACGGCAAGATGATCGTCATGGACAATCTGATGGACGTTGACGCATTCCCTTGGCATGCAGATTGGTACAAGAACGAAGTCAGAAAGGTGTATGGAGATGAAGCCAATAATAAGTTTCGTCTTCATTACACTGAGAATGCGGATCATCAAATGGGTCCTGTCATAGGTTCCAAGAGCTCCAGAGCGGTGGACGTTACAGGCCTTTATGAGCAGCAACTGCGAGACTTGAGTGTTTGGTGCGAAACCGGGACATACCCCAGTATTCCAACAAATTACACCATACAAAATGCTCAAGTCGAACTTCCCGCCGCGGCCTCGGAGAGAAAAGGTCTCCAACCTGTCATAGAACTCAGCGTCAACGGCAAAACGGACGCCGAAGTTCAAGCAGGCAGGATGGTGACTTTCAAGGTACGCATTGAAGTTCCTCCCGGTGCCGGAAAGATCGTTTCCTTGGAGTGCGATTTTGAGGGAACAGGTCACTTCGTCAAGAAGAGCTTTGGTGACGTTGCGCCATCTGTTGAGACGACAGTTTGCTATAGCTACAGACGAAAAGGGACATTCTTTCCTGCTGTCAGGGCTGCTTCTCGAAGAGAGGGCAATATGGATTCACCCTATGCTCTGTCTTTGAACTTGGGGAGGGTGAAGGTTTTGGTTGAATAGAAGTGCATAGTGCCTTTGCTAAGTTCTGTGTAGTGATATAAGCTCCCAGTCACAGCTATTAACAGCAAGCGACGCACCTGGTTCACAACCTGATAATATCGCGAAGTTATATGCTTGAGAGTAAAGATGATAACCGTTGTTAATTGAATGTCTTGGATTTTCCCTGTAATTCCTCAACTATCTGCCATTCTGCATCATTCAACCCCACAGAGCTCTTTGTTCATGTGCTGATAGAAAAAGCCGGCCTGACCGATACAAAAACTCAAGCCACAATTGGTAGAGCAGCCGTCGAGACTGCATGGACTTAAACCATGACATTCTTCCATACCAGATACAAGTACGCTCCACTCCTCCCATGGTTAATATCTGTAGATATCCCGTCCCAGCCAAATGCAGCCACATCAGAAAGCGACACGGAATCATCCTGGGATCTCCAAAGCTGAACATCACCGATCTTAGTGGGCAAATTCAAGTCCCGCAAAGTAATGACATAGCGGTAGTCACCACCAGCCCCATGCGCCATATCCACAAGCTCGGGATGGTCACAATTGCCGGTGATATCGATGAACAAGCCAGTGATAGCCTGAGATGGATCTGAGGTGTATGACTTGACGACATAGGTATAATCTCCACCGAGCCCGTTATTGCAGTCTGGACTTCCCACGGCTGGGCTAGCATCGACACAAGTTCCCGGCGGGATGAAGTCGGAGTCGTCTGACGCTTCAACCCTGAGGGCCGAAACATACTGGCCAGGACGTGGAGAGGGACGAGTAGCCATGGTGGGTTCTTGGAAAGCGGGGTAACCTTTGTGGTGGTTTAGAAAGATTGAAAGCTTGAGAAGTTTGGAGGGAAATCTAGGGCTATCGAGGACATATAAATACTTAAATGTACTGAAATGGCTGGGGTAATTCTTGCAGCAGCTTTCCCTTGACCACTTCATACCTAGTAGACATGGCGGCAGAATCGCTGCTGAACAATGGTCTAGATCATGGCAATGTCTTAAACCATCGCGTGGCGAGCTGAAAGAATCCCTGTCACGAACATAGCCATCTTCATCGTCAACGATTGTGGCTGGCGCGCACGGATACTAGCCGACGTCAGACCAATCAGATACTAGCCAAACTTGCAACGGGTTTGACTATTGACTTAATATTGAAACTAATGATTCTTAATCTGTTCAAAGGCTTTGGGATTTGTTAAGACCAGAGAACTATTTTCCCGCATCGAGGAACACTAACCCGAGGAGACCTCGCCCATTCAATGAATCTCAAGCCACCCAGAGTAGCTCAAGACAAGGGAACTTATACCATGGCTTGCTGTGGCTGCCTGAGAATATCAGATTCCCTCACAAACTAGGATGCCTTTTGAACACGTGTAAGATTCAAAGTCCAACCGCCTTTTGTCTACGCTCTAGACGTGTCCATGGCGTAAGGTTTATAAAGGTTAGACCACTTTTGATACCTTCAAGGATATGTAATGTTAAGAACAGGTCCAGATTGAAGGGTTTGAAGTTTGAAACCCACGTGATTTTGAGTATCATGTAGCTCCTATAAGTCCACGTGTTATTCACATTTTAAGAGATATTATCTTGGTGTTGCCTATCTAAAACTGGCCGGGATCACCGGCAACTGGGATATGAGTAGTACTGAGGTGATCAAGTAGCATTGGTGTTATGTTGCGCCAGGCACTAGATAGGGCATTATTAAGATCCCTCTCAGTTGTCATAACAATAGTGAAAATTCACTAGAAATACAAGTTATGCATTGATGACTAATTAATATATCAACTGTTTTACAACTCCAGCACATTCAATATTCATAGCAGTAGTTAGTTATGTTCCATACTCGAAATTTCAGGCGGGGCTTCAGTGAGGCTGATGCGTTGGCGCATTCTGGTTCGCCTGATCTGCATGTCTGTCTGCCTTGTCTGCCTTGCCGCCTGCCACTCTGACTCAAAATTCATCTTCACCGCTTCGTCTCGTATGATTCTTCTTCCTCTTGCAAACTTGTCAATCTTGACATGGCCGACCCTCTATCCATCGCCAGTGGCGTCGCTGGCCTTGTATCTCTTGGACTGACTCTTTGTGGCGGCCTACACAATTATCTTGGTATCGTCAAAGGCCGACACCAAGACATTGAGTCAGCCAGCCGAAGTCTTACTCTTTTGCAGTCAAATCTCTTCATCATCCAGTCGAGCACATTGAAACTTGGCCATCGCCACGCTCTGTCTGCCAATGGAGTCAACCAAGGCCTTGCTAATTGCGAGTTCGAACTCGTCGCCTTGCAGCAATTGATGCTGAACCTTACTAGAGATGAGGGTTTGTCCGACATGAAAGGAAAGATGAGGCAGCAAATGATGATAGCGAGGTATCCATTCGATCAGAAAAAGTTGATTCAACTTCAAGATCAGCTTTCGAAGGCCAATGCGACCTTGAACAGTTTCGTACAAAACTTCAACCTGTGAGGAACTTCTATTAGAATGAGCGTTCGCTGTCGCTAATTCCTCCTAGTGATATCAACATCGGCATCAGCGAAGACCTGCGAATTTTGAAAAACTACACCAATGCTAACGACAGCATTACGCACAACATGCTAGGCACAATTGCCAGGCAGCTCGATGCCATCAGTCCAGCTGTTCAACGCACTGAGATGCAAATGGCAACATTGTCTCAACGTGTCCAGGAGAATAGCCTCGATACTAGCAGTCACGTCGTTGTGCAACCTCGTTATCTGCGGAACTCCCAAAAAGAAGAAACAAAGATGAGAACACTAAATGACCCAGAATGTACTTGCTCCGACCCTTCGACCCGTTCTATTTGTCGGAAATCATCTTATGTTAATCGATCCTGGGGAGGTTTGATTGTCTCGAAACAAGAGCATATACGACAACGCCATCAGCCTAGTTGCATTTTCTTCAGCCATTCACTCCAGACGTCAAAGACTACATTTCACTACCTTGGATCAAGATATCAACTTTCCCGAATTCTATCTATGTCACTGACTCGAGAATATCCTCCTGGGGCATACAGTCTTTCCTTCGGGATACAGCCATGCAACATTGTTGAAACGAGTCCGGCTTTTCAAGCTCTTCATGACCTCGAAAGAAAATACGGCAAGAACATAGAACTACATAACCGGTTCAATCTACGAGACGAGACCTCGGCCCTGATAAAGAATCTCAGAAATATTTATGAGTCAGCTGCTGCGTCACCGTTTGATGTAGATAGATTTGGGGATATTATCGCCCATATATCCATGAGCGTGAGTTCCGATTCTGGTTATGAACACACAAGACGAGCTTATGTTAACACAATCGTGAGTTTTACCGCGAACGGCTGATCCCTTCGCTTCCGAGGGAGGGCATGACTTCCGAGGACATACTTGCATCTATTCGCTCGCTTCTGTCATACATGTTTGATATCGGTGTCCCAATCAGTAACTCTAATTTTTACCAAGAGTAATAAGTCCACAATTCATTTGCACTTAACTTTGCTGACATAAACTAGAACGATTCTTCACGATTTGTGGCATCCTGACTCCTTAATGATGCTTTTCCAGGTATATAGCTTCATCGTAACACTTGACACATCCTTCAGTGGCAAAGAGATCGGCCAGCGCAAAAGGGCTTTTCTTGGACCCAATGGACTATCAAGTAATGATTTATTTCAAGTTTGGGGCAAGTACCCTGAGATTGCCGAGGGTAAGGCAGCTTCTTATGTCCTGTCCAATCACGCACAACTAATATATATCATTCAGCATTTGGGTTTAACGACATCTTTAGGGTAGTAATGCAACAAGACCGTCAAAAGCTCGAAGCCATGACCGTGGGCGACCAATTTCGAGATGCCATGATGGAGAGAGATATTTACGACCGTAACATATTACATGCTAGCATCAATTGGCCAGAAGGACTCAGTCTACTGCTGCAACACAGCCAAACTGTATGCCAGCTGTGCAACGAAGAGTCGATAACTATCAGTCCTCTGGAACTGGCAGTAAGGTCAAGTGGAGAAACATGTACCCAACCAGACCAGTGGGTGCTGTGCCAAAACTGTCAATGCGCTGCTTCTATCCAACTGCTCCTAGAGGCCGACTGCTGCCTGCCGACTCATTTGATGGAACAAAGATCCCTGGAAAAATGCTCACTAAGATGCCGAAGGCTATTATTCAAGCACTTCAAGAACCGGCGGCAACGACTACGGGATCTTTCCCTTGCAATGCTACCCTCTGGAGTCATACATCGTTATGGAGTCACTGCTGATTTCCTTCCTGATGCTACTGCAAAATTCCTCTGGAAAGAGCTAGAATCACGCCGTGGTGAATCAACAAGACAAAAATTTGAGATGGGCCAAGGCCTCAAGCCCTTTCATTCACTCTACTCCTCCGGAGGGTTGTTTGCAGAACCCCTTTCTCCACAAATCTGTTTGTTGGCCGATGAGTTTGGCATTAAACCTTCTGATGAGGATGGTCTCGAGCCACTTCTAGCACGTGTTTATCTTTCTGCTTACTCTTATGAGAGCCTCAAGATGAGTATTATCTATCTGAATTGGTTGCTGGAGCACGACTTTCTCAAAATGGAATACGAGATTAGAGGCTTCCGAACATCTGCATTACATGACTTTGGAGGATGGATTGGCAGGGAGAGTGCCAGCCACTTTCCCTATCAGAATGGCCACCCACTCTACTGGGCTGGGGAAGGAATCAGCCTAATTGCTAGAATATGCAACAGCGAGATGCAGTCCGATCTGCCATGCCCCTGTATATCAGGGGCTTTCAGCCGGCCTTTGGCTTCTTTGTTCTCCGGATTCACGGCCGGCACGCTCTTTCAAGTTTCTAGGAAGCTCGAAGTTATAAGCAGCATACGAAATCTCGTTGGTGTGATTGAAAAGATAACCAACACTGACCCATCCTATCTTGCCAGCTGTGCTAGTCACGCAATTACGATGGAGTGCTTAGGAATAAGACATGTCGGACACTGCCCTCGGGATTTCTCAATATTAAGAATGGGAGGATTGACCGACGAGGATGAATGGGCGGAATTGTTAGACGAAGACAGGCATTTGCTTGAAAAACTTGACGATCTCGATGCAGAATTCGAGACCAAGTTTCAAAGCCAAAATCAATCAGTGTCAGAGTTTCTAGGCGGATACTACACCGAGCGAATGACGGAAGTTATGCAAGAGATGGATGGGTCTCCGGCGGACGATTATAAGCGTAGACTACAGGCTGCGGGGGTGGTTTTAGTAGAATAGTTAGAGGGTAGTTGTGAGACTAGTAGAGGTGGGGTAGCAGAAAGTGGAAATGTACATAAGAATGATGGCTCGATCGATGAGGAACTCTCCATATCAAGGAATTGAAAAAGAGGCACCAGAATGACATCAGGATTATAAAGCCCGTCTTGAGCATCAAAACCTCTTGAATAATGCATACCGTCATCGGGATTCTTGCCCAGCTCTCACCGAAATGAAAACGCGCAAAGCCATCAAAATTACGAATATTGCCGCAGATGCAATATTCAGCTTGAGGGTTCCAAGAAAGAGAGACCATACTGTTAATGTTATGCAACACAGTGTCAGTAGTTGCTAAAGGAATATGTAGGTTCAGTATATCATTTATTGGCGTTCAGTGTTTGGCTCTGAGTGAGACCATAATCTAGACCTTTTAGATTCAAAGCCAAATTACCTACTGACAGAATTCATGACAAGTCTCCCCGACATACTGCAAGCAGAACTCAAACATGAGGTCCACCTCTTTCCCAGTAGCCCAGTTAAATGATCAATGCGGCGCAAAGCCTAGCTTCGGAGTAGCCTCTTCCTGGCTATGAACAACATAGTAATTCTTCATGAACAGATTTCCTAGCACAGAATATTTGCTGTTAAGCTGAGTCGTGATCGCTCCAGTGCACAAACGCGAATTGGGGTCATATACGGTATAGTTGACATCTCGTCCTGGGATAGTGAGCGTTGTGCTGTCGATCTTGAAGTGGAAGTCAGGAACAGTGCTATTGCACGGGTACGTGGGAGAGCCTCCGTCCGTGAGCTTATAGCCCTTGATATGACTGTAGTAGTCGTTCACAACAGCTTCAGGGAGATAGACTAGGTACGTGCCCGAGTCGACGATGACCTCGCCAACCTTCTTCTTGCTGGTGAATGAACCCTTGCCCACAGCATAAGAGCTTACGTTCATGGACCAGTACTTCGTGCTGACAACGGGGGTATAAGCGACTTTGCCCTTGAACTTAGTATCATCGATGTATCCAAAGTCCCATGTCGCAGGCTTGCCATCAACCCTGAGATTCGCAGCAAAGACCTTCTTCTTCAGAGTGGGAAGGAGAGTTTCGAAGAAGGTCTTTTGCTTCTTGGGCACAACTTGGTTGATGGTGCTGAATGCGAGACCCATAATACCGTCGTAGGGGACTTCAGGCTGGATGATGAGCGAGGCTTCTACGGCCTGCTTGTTGGCTACGACGGGCCCTGCCTTGACGGTGTCGGTGAAGACTTCACCGCTGATCACATCGCCAAAGGCGTACTTGAGAGTGAAGTTGTAGCCCTTGAGAAGCGTTGCGGATGAAGTCGGGACATAGGTTGGGTGATCTTCGCTCTGGAAGGGGGAAGACTCGTTGGAATATACCCATCTATTGAGTCAGGTGTTAGTCTATATCCACGAAGCACAGGTACGAGACAGGTAATCACAAATCAGCGGAACCAGTGTCGTAGAGCATCTTAAACGTCTGGTTTCCAATGACTGTAGGGAACTTGGCCTCAAGCCTCTGCATCTCAACCAAAGGATCGAATTCCTCTGAAGTTGACGGCAAAGCATCGAGGGTGAAAGCAGCGCCTTGGCTACCCGATACTGCAAGGCCACGAGCAAAAGCAGCCAAGACGGCGATAACTTGAAGCAGTTTGAGAGACATACTGAAAACAATCGTGCAGTATGACCAGGTAGGCCAGAAAGCATCCGAAGAATAGGTTTCTTGCTCGTTTTATGGCCAAGAGCACGACCTCGTTCCCCCTCGTTCCACGGTTACATAGACAGTTCGCGCTTTGATTATCCGCACGAGCTTGGATAAAATGCCGGGCTCTGCATACGAATTAATTCCCCAAAACTGGCTAGCAACTAGTTCCACCACCAATAGCATCACAGCTGGCTCGGCAGATCAGGAATGTGACCCGCTTAGAAACTCGTCTCGACGGACGTCGGACCTCATGACTTCATATGGACAGGGGTTATACCGTATAGTGGGTGGGTTAGTCTGTTTATATATAGTCTCATAAACATCAGGCAACTTGGTTGCACATCAACGACATCGCAAGTAACTACAACCATGGCTCTCTTCACTTTGGCCACCGTCGCTGCTGCTGTGTCGTTTTCTGGCCTCGCTGCTGCGACAAAGACTCCTGCTAGTGTCATCTCCGTCCCGTTATCTCACGATGAAGGCCTGACGGCGTACTATGCCAAGCTGCAGGTTGGCACACCGCCGCAGACAGAGTTCCTCAAGATCGACACAGGCAGCCCGCGATACTCTTTCCTGGATCCTCGTGATGAAGTCTGCAAAAAGCAGGGAAACAATTGCAAGACCTTTGGTACTTTTAACAACAAAACATCCAAGTATGTCACCCAGTACTTGTAAGTTCTGTCGCTAACCACTCTTAGAACATCCCAGTATGCAGGTACTAGCTTCGCTGATGCCCTGGGCCACGTTGGCCGCGGCGACTATATTACCGATACTGTTGTTATCGGCGGTGTTTCAACCAAGAACATGACATCCGACTATAGTTTCCCCGACAAGCTGAGCGGTGATATCAACACGATTCTTGGTAAGAAAACTCACTCCCTCAAAGGGTACTGAGCTGATATGTCATACGACAGGTCTATCGTTAGAGTGTGGATATGCTGGCCCCAAGTGCACTGACAGGTTCTCCTCGTATATGCTGCCAGAGCTGAAGAACGCCTCCAAGATCAACTACCTCACGTCGAGCATATACCTTGGGCCTGATGACGAAAAGGCTGCCAACGCCAGGATGCTCCTTGGCGGAGCTTACGACAAGGCCAAGATTGATGGCAATCTCATCACTGTGCCTATGGTCGACCCTTTCAATAACGACCTTACCGGTGATCAGACCAACTCGGCTAACGTCACCTCTGTCGAGGTGTTCCTCACCAAGGGTAACAACCGTACGAAAGAAACATACGGAAAGAAGAACATCGGGCTTCCCGTGTTACTGGACACTGGTGTTGCGAGCTGGTATCTCACGGACAAGACCATGCCTCCTATCCTCCGCGCTTTTGGTGCTAAGGAACAGCCTTTTGGCCAGCGATACTTCGTGGTTGACTGCAAGTATGCTGATTCCAAGCGCAACGACGGGTACATCGCTGTTGAGTTTGGCGTTCACGGCACGATCAAGGTTCCGTTACACGGCGTGGTGTCGAAGTTCCCTGATGGCACTTGTGGAGTGTTCATGGCTTCCCGTGGGTACCCTGTGTCTATCTTTGGTGATCCTTTCCTGCGCAATGTGTATAGCATCTTTGACCAGGAGAAGTTCTCTATCTCAATGGGTAAGGTGAAGCATACGGCTGCGGAGAATATTGTGGCTTTTCCTAAAGGAGGCTTTAAGCCAACTCATTACTGAAGAATATAAAGCATGTATAATGGTGCAACGAGATTTATGTAAACGTCGACTCTGATGTAGTGGGGAGAAATTGGCGACATGATTTTTTATGTACATAAGTGAAAATACACAACGTTTCCAATTTCTCAACTACCTGATAATCATTCATGACTTCAATGTACTACTACAGTAATCAATCACACGAGCTGATAACAGGCTTCCCCGGACGTCTCAGGCGCTATCTTGCCATCTCGCGCACTCGGCCGAAAACGGTCCAACGGGCGACCCCAGATTGAGCTATACCTTTCTAAGCCATTTCAGCGAGCGCTATCATCCCCACCAAACATGACCATCCTCGGTCCAGCAACCAGTATCAGCACAAACATGGCCACACGATATAAATGGCAGCGAATCGCAAACCATCAACGTTTGCCATTGATAAGGCGTCATTCTGAGCGTGCATTCTAAGTCAACACAATGGATAAAGACCTCAAGCCCGTTACCACCATGCCGACGAACTCAACCGTTGGAATGGGTGAGTTGGTTGAAGATACAGCTAGCGGTCGCAAAGCCGCTGCTACCTTGGATGGTGATGAGAAGAACTCGGAGGAAATGGGGTCTCCTCCACTTGGGATCGTGTACAGTTCTAAAGAAGACGCGAGGGTCCGATGGAAGCTCGACCTGATTCTGCTGCCCATGGTAAGTGGCTATCTCCAGAAGATGAGTAAGCACTGACTGCGATAAAACAGATGGCGTTCACATATGTTCTCAACTATATGGACAAAGTCGCCTTGTCCGAAGCTTCCATCTTTGGCATCAAGGAAGATCTGGTAAACGAACCTACGCCATTTCTATCTGTAGCGACTGACTTTCTGCATAGAACCTCGTCGGGCAGCAATATAGCTGGTCATCCTCAATCTTCTACCTAGGCTACCTGGTCTGGCAATATCCTAGCTCTCTCTTGATGCAGAAACTTCCTATGTAAGTCTTCACATTTTAAAAAGTGACCTGGGTTGGGAGATGATCTTCTGCCTAATCTTGCTAAGGCGTGCATTAAACCCCCCCTAATCTTATCACAGTGGTCGATACTTTGGTGTCATGATCTTTCTCTGGGGTCTCACCGCATGCACAACAGCATTCACCAAAGACTTTGCAACACTCTGCATCAACCGCGTATTCCTCGGTGTTTTCGAATCCTGCATGTCGCCAATCCTCACGATCCTAATCTCTCAGTACTGGACTCGAGAGGAGCAGCCTCTCCGCACATCGCTATGGTGGTCCGCTAGTGCTGTCGGTTCTTTCATGGCCGATGCGATAACATACGGCCTCTCAGGTAAAGATCATTCTGGCTCCAAGTATGCCGTCTGGCAGGTTGTCTACCTCGTCTTCGGGCCGATGACGATGTTTTGGGGTATTGTTGTCTTTTTCGGTGTTCCGGCGTCGCCTCTTGGCGCATGGTTCTTCAGCAGGAGGGAGCGGGATATCGCTACTGATAGGGTAAACCCCCTCCTGGCTAGCATCAATCAATACTAACCAGATTGCAGGTCCTGAAGAATCACACCGGCATCAAGAATACCAAATACAAATGGAACCAGGTCCGGGAATGCCTCATGGATCCCCAGCCGTGGATATTGGCGTTACACGCCTTTCTTCAGTGTCTCCAACGAGGAGGCTTAACATCGGTAAGCGAGTTGGACAAACGAATGGAGCACATACTAACGACAGGGCAGTTTTCAAAGATCGTGTTGACCCAGACCCTCGGCTACTCAAGTCGCCAAGCCACTTTGATGGGCATGCCGTCCAACACTATCCACCTTGTGTCAGTGGTCTTTGCGTGAGTATCTAACTTTGCAATTCCATGTCCTATTTCTCACTTTTTAATCCAGTGGTTGGTTCTGCACTCGCTTCAAGAACACGAGGTGCTACGTCATGATAGCAACGAACATAATCGTCTTGATAGGAGCCGTGCTGGTAGACAGTGAGTCTCTGCCATTATTCATATCTGCTTTTCGTATCTGACTTGTTAGACCTTCCACAATCTAATCACCAAGGTCGACTTTCGTCTTTTTGTAGTAAGTATAGGATATCATTCTGCAGCTCAGAACTGTCGCTCATGCGTGCCTCCAGTCATTTATGTCAACACCGTCCCTTTCGGACTTGGCATGAGTATGCTATCCTCCAACATCGCAGGATTCACGAAGAAATCCACAGCAAGTGTAAGCCTTCACATCTCCCCTATCTATACTGAGCTGGCCTGGTAATATGTGCAGGTCATGATGTTTCTAGGCTATTGTCTTGGCCAATTCACCGGTCCCCAATTCTTCATCACCCACGAGGCCCCACAGTACCCGACTGCTTTCAGAGGCTTCTACTCCTCAGTCTCCGCCATGATTGTGTTGGAAATCGTTCTCCTGTAAGGAAGCTTGTCATTTCACCTTCGATCTAAATACTGATCATTCTCTCAGCGTCTACATCAAGTATCAGAACCGTCGGCGCGATCGACGTGAGGTTCAGGATATCTGTGACGTAAACATTTCTAGGGATGATTTAGATCTTACGGATTGGCAACAAGGATCATTTAGGTATATCTGGTGAGGCCCAAAAGAGGCGCGACGTGATGGATATTCATGTGATCGCGAGCCATATTCTGAAGGCTGCTATCTTGTTCGCTTACTCTGGGATCATGTCTGTCATTGTGTATGATAGTCCCTTCAAGTTGGCCAGAAATGAGCGCGGATGTAGTTTTCTCGACCAAAATTGACGATGAATACATACCCAACTATTCCATTTGTAACATCCTCATAATGATCCAGTCGTTGCATATTATTACGGCCTCAGTAACCCACTGTGGACAGCGTCATAGTACTATAGAAAGGAAATAGTGTATAATTTAATTAGAGGATATGAAGAAGACAAGTTCCTTGTGTTTGTCTTTTGACTTAGCGTGCTTTTAGTTAGGCTTATCAGCAATTAGTCATTAGTTACCCCAGACTTTTGAATAAACTCCCAGACGAGCCGCTTCTGCATCTTCTATCACCCCTCATTTTTGTCCGCAGTCCTTCACGACGACTCACCATGTCCCTATGCACCACCTGCGCAAGAAGGAAACTCTCTTGTGATGAACGAAAACCACGCTGCTCCCCATGTCGACGTTCTCACCTCAAATGCGCTTACGAACCATCATCGCGTGCTGTATTTGAGTTTAGAGATGAGACAGAGCAGATCAGGACTCATTCGAGGCGTCGCGGAAAGAGGAAGAGCACACCCAAGGAACCGAGCTGTACAGAAATGAGCCCGCAGACCCAAACGACTTTTTCAATAGCCGAGACGGATGCGACCGACTCGTTTGAACCATCGTCACTCGCTATGCTCGATGCGACGGCGATGCCTTGGATGGATGGGATATTTGACTCGTATCCAGATCAACAATGGGATTTGAGCCCCGAGGTGGCAGTGTTTTCAAATGAGACTGATCAGACCTGGATTGCATTTACGGAATCACCCGGTCAAACACCAGCCGACTTCAACGCGGGCAGCCTGTCCTTCAGTTCCCCTCAGACAGTCTCCGATCGAGTCCTGGCACAGCACTACACCCAGAATCTAGCATCGAAGTACAGCTCCAAAGGCCAGACTTGGAACAATCACACTTATTTCTTCAATCGCTTCAACTCAAGCCATTCGTTTGTAATATCATCGCTTTACGCATGGACAGCTGCGCATCTCCACTGCAACGGGACTTTGGGTTCACAGACTAGCGCCCTAGAACACTACGAAAAGAGTCTAGCAGCTCTCGAAGATCAATTAGGCATCCAGCTTGGAATTGGGGCCGCAGGTGAAGAACTTCGCCAGACTTGGCCTCAGCTCATCACCCGAGATGATGACCTGGATGCCGTGTCAGTGACGCTGTACTTCCTCGCCTGGACTGATCTTCTCCTCTCAAGAAAAGCCTCTCTTAAGCGTATGTTGAGCCTCGAAGCTTGCCTTCTAGAAAGTCGAGGCCACGGTGATCAATCGCAATCGGTCTACGGCAGGATGGCAGTGTGGTTCTGCTTCCTCGATGCTCGCGCTTCACTCTTTTCCCAAGGTGATGATCGCATCATACAGTGTCTAGGCAACGACCTGGGATTAATGTTTGCTGTGGACAAATCATACAATTTTCTGCAGCAAGAATACACTCTTCTGTACCCGAATGAAGAGCGACGATGGGACGAAGCTCATAGGCCTTTGTATGTGGCAACGTGTCGTTTGGTTGCTTTGCTAGGGATAATATCCAGAAGCGACCGCACTACGGCGGCGGAGAATCAGGAGGCAAGTATGAGAGCATCACTAGATGATATAAATCAGGTACGTCGAAAATTGAATCGCACTAATGCTGTGTCGTTCCACTGCTGATGATGAACTAGGGCCTCGCCAGTATCAGCGAGGAGAAAGCGGCTGAAAACAAAGTGCTATCCATCTTTCTCACTGCAAACGCCCTCTTCCACGCCGTACACATCTACGCCTCAAGAACCTACAGGAATGGTGAGTCACTTTTTACTAAAACCGCACATGCCGAGGAAATAATTGGCATCACTCGCCGCTTTTACTCCAAGCTGAAGCGGCCGAGGACAGAAGCGCCGCCGACCAAGATATGGCCTATCCCACTCATCATGGCAGCGATTGAAGCAAAGGACCCTATCTACAGAGACTGGGCGCTTCAGCTTATCAAGGATTGCTCTCAGGCAGGGAAGCATTATGCAAACGCATGTGCCTTTGTTGAAAAGGTGCATGCTGCCGAGGAGAGAACCGGTCATCGCGCGAATCTTTCCCAGATAGCTGGAGACATGGGCGACGATTTTGTGATTTAATGAGCGCCCACAATCAGAATTTGACGCCTCATAAGCCTTTTTTGTACTTGGTAGCGATAAAGGGCGGCGGTTCGTCGTCGTTGGATCCGTCGCCGATTTGGCCTATTTGGGACAATCGGGCGACGACAGCAGGCACAGCGAAAATTGGCGACTGCAATTCAGAAACCTGTAGAACGCCCTGCCAGGCATCTTTGATATAAGTATTCGTGGTAGTGCAAGTAATACTTGGATATCTTCAGTAATCTCATCTTATCATCTACTACCCTTCAACATGCCTTCTGCCGAAACCTCAATCATGGACGTGCCTCGTACTTCATACTACCAACACATTGTGGTTGAGGGAACGCCCTATGAGCGAGGACTTTCGCATGGAAGACAGGTGTCTGACAAAGTCCGTGCCAATATCGAGTATTACAAACTTCCAGGCAAGCTTCCGCATTGGTAAGTAGATCATTAATACCACTACTTCCTACCGCTAGCTGATCTTGGACGCAGGTCTATCTCTTCCAAGATCATCGAAACAGTCTACCTCCCAGCCTTTGATAAATTCTATCCCACTGGTCTCGAAGAGATCAGAGGTATCGCCGATGGAGCAGGCGTAACGATCGAAGAGGTCATCATGCTCAATGCCCGATACGACCTTGGCAGATGCATGTACCGACTACAAGATGGCGGCAGAACCCCTCAAGAACTTAACGGACATGATGAATGCACAAGCGGGTTCTTTCCTCCCGAAGCAGTGGCATCTGGTCGCGCTCTGGCCGTGCATAACTGGGACATGTCCAGCCATCTCTACAACCAGGATCTCATCATCTACCTCGAAATACACCCAGACCCATCTGAGGACCGACCTTCTATGTTTATACTCACTGAGGCTGGTCAGCTGATTCGCAGTGGGATGAACTCGACTGGTATGTCGGCTACCGCAAATTCACTGCTATCGAGCGAAGATTACGTTCCCATTTCGCACGTGGACCAAGACGGGATCTACCATGAGATCAAGAGCCCAAAGCCTGTCCTCCCTCTTTCGGTAGCTAGACGCGTTTTCCTTGAGTATAGTAACTACGCCGAGGGTTTGGTGGCTATTAATGCCTTCCCCCGCCACGTCTCGGGAAACCTACACGTCTCGACAGCCGAAGGATTCGCAATGGCCATGGAGGTCTCCCCAACCCGCGTGTACAAGTTCTACGGAAATATTGACGATAATTATCTCATCCACAGCAATCATTTCCTCAGTCCAGAATTCCTGAGCCGTGATGATGTGTATGATCGTTCTCCGGGTGGGAGCACCTGGTTCAGATGCTTGCGAGCCGAGAAGGGAGTGAGAGCAGATTGTGCAGCGGGGAGATTGACGCCTGAAAAGATCAAGACGGCTTTTTCGGATCACCTTGCGTATCCTGAGAGCTTGTGCAATCATCCGAATTTGAATCAGAGGAATACGCCAAGTGCTGTGTTGACTGGATATACCTCCAAGCAGAACATGACGGTCGCTTTTGTCATCTATGATCTGGTGGAACGGATAATTACAGTTTGCAAAGGGCCTCCTTGCGAAGGCGTGCTGCAGAAGTTTAAGCTTGAGGAGAAGCGATTACTGAAGCACTAAATGTAGCAGCCAGAGTGTTTAGGTTTTTTGATTTCTGGCTGGAAATACTAGCTGGCTGTTTCGTCGGCCGTGCAGATAAAGATGTATTGCATTTAGAAAGATTTATTACACAATTATGTTTCAGCCTATTGTTAGTAAATATGCAAATAGAAGCAATGTAAAACATTATGACTTAGACTGTCAAGCTTGCAAAGATGCTTTATCTAGAGTATGTTACGTGAAAATGAACTGAAACCTGGAAATGTTTTGACAGGGATGTTGACTGAGGCCGAAACGTCGCTTTGCTCGAGGCTGAAACCAGGGACTCACGATATCACAGTTGTGTTTCAATAGCTAGAGTCCATCCCCCATGCTCGAGCATTATTTAAATCACCATTTCCTGCTCCCATAGATCGAATCACTATCACTATCACCATCACCAAATCTCTTCTCCCTCTTAAACTCTCTCACTTCACATCCTCGGTAGCGTCGCCACTCCGCTCACCATGAGACTCTTCTCAATAACCCTGCTTTCATTCCTCTCAACAGCCATGGCAGCTCCTCTAGTTCGTGGCCCCGGCGGTCGACTTGTACAAGAAGGCGCCACTTGTACGTTGGTACAGGGCCGAAGCGTCTGTGACGATGGATTCGGAAATACCTTGTAAGTCGAAGCAGCCTCACCATTAAATAGTATGAGTGCTAATCATTACTTGTAGCTTCGAAGATGATCCGTTCTCGTCAAAATACAAATGAAACATGAGGAGGAATGAAATGATGAGGCTTCTCACAGTGGAGGATTGAGACCTGAATAATTCCGCTCGAGGCGTTGAACTGCAGGATGGGTGGCTAGTCCACCCGGGCCATACAATACCACAAATAATAATCTAATGAATCTAAATCTCACCAGATAATCTCTGTCTTTGCCGTGCCACTTTGAACACTCTCAGCCATTGATTGCCCGTGATCTTCCCAAGTGGAGTCAGCAAAATGAGGCCATCTCCACTGCGCCCAGCCGCGTAAGAAAACTTGCGGCCTGACATGGATACAGCCTACTCAGACCACAAATTTGTCACTTTCTATACCAATTGATCATCTCAAAGGCAAATCTGTGGATTTCCCCATTCGAATGTTTTGCGGTAAACAAAGCTGGCCGATTGCGATTGGATCAAAATCTCGGCTCTGCATTCCACGTCGTTATGCATGCTGCAGCTGCACGTTGAGTTGGGCACTGAGCGCCTCACTTTCGGTCCAAGACGAAGAATAAAATCCCCAATTTCTCAGTAGAATTCTTTTGAGGTTCAACTTTATCTTGTATTAATATTTTAGAAGTCATGACTTCATCCAATTCTAGCGAGGACTTGTTTCCTGCCCTGGAGTCGCTCTCTAGGTTAATCGTACCCCATATCAAGACTGCGATATTCGTCGCACTTGTTCTAAATCAATTTACTATATTTCCGGATTTTAACGTTATTCTCTCCCAAATATCGAGCCCGTTAGTTGTCATCGTCGCGCTGTATTTTGGCGGTATCTGGACACTGCCTAATGGCCAGGAGAGTACCAGTACCCTTTCTTGGAAGTTGTTGTTGGGGCCATTCTTTGACTTCAAGACAATCTCTAGTCGGGTCGGGACATACTTCAAAGGTGAGGCCAATCATTCTTGTCGATGAAAAGACAGGCACTGATGTTTTTTGTCTATTGCAGTCGGCTCATTGATGTCTTTGGCTTACTACTTGACCCTCTACTACGACCTACCTCTTCCCTTCCAACCATGGGTTCAATACATGTTTGTCGGCATTGCGACAACCGTGTCAGCCGTTGCGTACCTGTTCGCTCCCATCAGCAAGATTTACGGGCCACTTCGCTTCTGCTACCTTGAACATGCCCAGACATACTGGCTCGTCGTCAACTGGTGGTCACTCACCGCCGTCGTGCCCTTCTTCTCCCCCACTCTGCTCCCAGTCTTTGGCTTCTGTCTTATCAGCGTGACAGTCGGTACGTGGGTTCATATCTACTTCGCATACCGCGAGAAAGTTCGCACCATTGCCTGGACTGTCTCTGAGAATGCTGCCCGCGCAAAGGCTGCTGCTGAAGAAGCCCGAGATTTCGGATCTATGGCGAAGAAGTACGAGGAGCAGATGGTCAACGCTGCAGCTGAGGCGCGACGTGATGCTGTTATCGCCAATTCAGTTAGACTGACAGACTTTTTCGACTGCGCATCTCGCGCTTGGTCTGCTCTCGCCGAAGCCACGGCACCAGCTGAGGATGCAGTCGCCCAAGCTCAAAGGGTCATCGCCTCCGCTATCATCTGTGAAGAAACAGAAAAAGTCGATGACAAGCAAAAAGCTGAGAATGAGAGACTAGCCACGTATTTCAGACAATCCGCCGAAACAGCCCACGAGCGCGCAAGAGAAACAGTCGCCCTCCTCCGCACCGCCCAAGCTTCCGTCCGCGGTTCGGAAAACGCAGCACGACAAGATGAAGTCTCCCGTCATCACGCAGAACACACCGCTGAGAATGCGTCCAACGTCGCCAAGTCTGTTAGTGATACTGTCGCGTCTATTCAAGATGCTGAGCGTAGAGCGGCGTGGGCTGGAGGTGCTGCTGCGAGGAGGGCTGAAGAGGCTGTGACTATGGCGGCGAATGGTGAGATTGAAGAAGCGAAGAAGGCTGTTGCTGCGTCTGAGTCTGCTTTCCAAGCTGCTGAGGAGTCGGCGAAGATTGTGAGGGAGGGGATGGAGGCTGCGCAGAGGGGGCTGCAAGAGTGGCTGCAGAGCAGTAGGCATGGGGTTTAAGTGGTTGATTAATTTTCAGATAAACTTACAGGGATCGTATTAAGATAAACAAATGCAAATGTTGGATATACTTCATAGCTGACTTGCGATGAATTTAGTGGCATCTTAAGATGGCCTGAGCGCTGCCTACAATATGAACTTTAGGGTGTCTTAAGACAACACAAGCCGCCGTCTCAGTAGCTACAGCTTAAAAATAATTAATTTATTATTAAGTAGCTATACTGGGCACTGCTTTAAGATAAATAGATAAAATCTATAATAAATTTCAGAAACAAGTTGCTTCTGATAACTTGAGTGGCATCTTAAGATGACTTTAGTAGTATCTTAAGACACCGAAGCGGACGTCACAACAATCAGTCTCAAGTTTCTGTTCAGTTAAATAACTTCAATAAAACAATTATGTACCAGAACAGACATGGGTTCAAGCACTGGCACCTGGTGTCTCGCCAATAACCGTGAGAAACTTCTGCGCCCGAGTCCTTCCCTCCTTCAAATCCTTCAGACCATCGGACAGTCCCTCAAGACCATTCTTACCCACAACATAAGGATGGGTTGTGAACCAACCCTCTCTCAGACCCCTAGCAAAAGCTGCGCCCCATACAACACCGAGTAGCTTGTTCTTCTCATCCTTATCGTGAACTTGGCCGACCATTGATGAGACGATATCTACACTGGGATCGGCACCCTGGACTTCTTTCTTCATTAGGATATTGGTCACCTTTGGCTTGCGGCCAGTTGAGTCTGCAGGACCGGCGATGGCCTTCGTAACTGTCTTAACGGTGGAATCTTCTGAGACGCTGTCGAAGGCCTTCCAGCATCGACCATCTGGAGCACCGCCCTCCTTGAAAGCTTCTTGAATTGCCTTGACTAGCTCCTCCTCAGTCTTGTAAGCGGTGTAGTCAACAAGGGCGTCTCCCTTGCTCTCATCAAGGAACGGCTTGATGAACGCACTGCGCTGGCTTCCAACTGCGATGATCGGGTGGACATTAGCAGCAGCGGCTAGCTTGATACCGTATGCTCCAGTAGCAGTACTAGCTCCGTAGATGAGAAGAGGACGCTTGGTCTCGGTCTTGGCAAGTGGCGACCAAGGCTCTGGGATCTCAAGTTCCTGGAACAAAGCGCAGACAGAAGTGTACGCAGCGAGAGGGATGGTAGCAGCTTCTTCGAAAGATACTGAGTCGGGGATATGGAAAGTTGTGTAGTATGGCGCGATCGCATACTCTGCGAATGCACCGTTCGGGGTTCTCATCTCATGGAAGGCGGCTACGCGGTCGCCTTTGTGGAAGCCGACGACGTTTTCGCCGACGGCTTCGACAATACCAGCGATGTCGTCACCGGTGTTGGAAACCGAGCCGAGCCAAATGGGGACCTTCCAGTCCTTGGGGTTGGTACCTTGAGAGTTTAGTATCTATGATACGAGAACGAGGTATGAGTTGGCTTACCTGCGATGATAACCTTGATGAGGACGTCGCCGGGGCCTGGCTTAGGAATGGGAGAGTCGATGATTTCGACCGAGGTATCTTTCTTGACAAGTGCTTCCTTCATGATGTCTATGTCTGCGTTATTTCGTTTGTGTTCTTTTCCCTGACGGCGAGGTCCTGCAGTCAAGTTATAGACACCAAACACTTCTTATAGATGGCACTAGAAACAGTATGATAGTAACGTTATACACTTCTTATAGATGACACTAGAAACAGTATGATAGTAACGTTATACAGTATATTTCGCCATCAGGTATTAGTAATGGCAGTGGATCGACATTGCTATTAAACGTTAGCCTCTCCGGGTCTCGGGGTCTATCATAAGCCCGGACCCGTTTGAGCTTTGACTTGAAGCTTCATACGTCTGTAGCATTTCAATTGCAATAGAAACGGTCTAAATATTGCCCCGACAGTAGTGTAATCTATTTTCCATCAAAGAAATGTCTCCGAGACGAGCTGTGGTGAAGTTGACGATGCCCGTATTTACGTGTCAGCGCCTTATTGTTGTGGGGCCCCGCTTTCCAGCACGGAACTCTCCGTGCCGTCTTTGCCAGGCATGGTACAGAGCTTGGCATGGAGATTTGTAATCCAATTGCGCAAGGTGATATCAAGCTTGGGCTATCTTGAGGCGGCACAGTGTCGTTGACGAGGCAGTGAGTGAGATGTTTCCCCTTGTAATTTTGGCCCTAGTAAAGACCTTTGAACTGTATAATTTAGATCTATACGCACAAGAGGCAAGAACGCCTAGTGCATCTATCTCGTTTTATCAAAACAGTAACATCATGCACAATACGCTAACATGTCAATGGAAGAATCCGCCTGTCGTTCCACTAACAAGTGCAACACAACGATTTTAACCTGGCAAGACCGAAGATTCGGATAAGAAAACCGTAAGGACAGTAGCATAACTATGAGCATTAGCAGGAACTTCTGGGAGGACATAGAGTTGAGCTTACGTTGCTCCCGCGATAATCAGTTCTTGACTCTTCATCCTCGTACCACTAGAAATCATCGCAACGAAAAACACCGTCGCGCCTCCAACAGCAAATAGCCGTGATGATGTACTGCTCAGGTAGGAACAGAGAATAACTGGTGCCAGCAGCATAATGACAACGATTGGGATCATCAACGCACGAGAAATAAGAGCCGCAGTTGATCTTGTAGGGATGTAAATATGGGTAGTGTCTCTTGAGACTTTCGGGGAGTAGCTCTGTAAACTATATCAGTATGATAAGGAATATCGCATAAGTGCAGTAAGGGTCGAAGTACCGGGAAGAAGTAATCTCGCACACGGAGCAGATTCTCAGCCACGTTGTTTTCAAGTCCTATCATAGCAGATTCATCCCGGGGACTGGTAGTTAGGAGCTCTTGCGGTGGGTAGTTCAAGAACCTGCTCTCTGCTCGCGCGATGTATCCCGTGCCATTGACCCAGTTCTGGAGATTCGTCACAGCTTGAGGGTCTGCTTGTTCGAGTTCGGAAATCTGCCGACTTCTCAATAGAAACTTGTCTATACGCGTTAGTTCAACCGCACTGCCCCCATAAGCGGATAACCAGAGCTCACCTAGGTCCTCCAGTGCTTCGTCGAGCTCAACAACAACCTTAGCTCTGTCTTGATTCTGATCCCGCTGACAGCTGCCGAGGAATAGTAGTCTATCTTCATCTCTATCAATCTTGTGTAGTTTGCTCTCCAATTCAACAACACGGTGTTGTTTGAGCAGTAATAGTCGAGCACGAACGTTTAGGAACCTTCGTGCGACAAAAAAGGACTCGTGTGAAGATATTAACGACGAGAATTGGGGATATCCCTTGGGGTAGTCCTCGACTTTGAAAGCAGTTAGCCTCGCTTACAAGCACATTCATCGACAGCCTTGCTTACTTTGCGGCAATTGCATTACCGGAGCACTCTTGTTCCAAAAAGGTAACAACGGAAGTGAGAAACAGGCAGATGATGGCCATGCCAGATTTGGCCACCTGAAGCTCCAGCTTCTGCCGTTTGTACCTATACTCGACAACGGCGTAGTGTTACACTGGCCCAATTCGATATCGGAAGTGGTTGAAGACATCGTTCTTCGTAGAAAGCTGGTATTGCCGTTGACAATCTGGTGACGCTGAGATCGTAAGGATGTTGAAGCAGGCGGAGAATACTAATAATTTGCACTTTTTTCCGGAGGTTGAAACGCCGCAAGAAATTGCATTTGTGATTGAAGTTGTACTTTTTAGTGTCTCAAGCTGCCTCTTTGCGACCCTAAGCTTATAGGCTCGGTCCGCCCGCGAGGCGTCAGCTGTGCATGCACTCAGCCCCAATAATACCAGGGACTTGAATAACCCGTCAATGCTTATCATCCAACAGTCCAACTTCTCATCATTTTTAATCAGACCATACACAATAACGCGCTATTGTGATCCTTTAAAATCATTCGAATGGCCACCACGAAAGAATCTTCAACGCGCTGGGCGTTAATGATTGGAATCAATTATTACCCCAAAGATCGACATCTTCATGGCAGTGTCGACGACGTTAGCGACATAAGGACCTATCTGGAACAGCACAGCGCTACGGCAATTCATACATCCGTGCTCACAGCCACTGTCCCGAAGGATCATCAATCCACTAAAGATCCACCAGAGACACCCGATGAGAGGCCAACCAGGGCAAATGTTCTGAAGCAGCTTCGCTTAATCATTGATTCCGCGAAACCCGGCGATCATGTGTATATCCACTTCTCGGGGCACGGGAGTCAATTACCATCGGATGGCAACCTTGGCGAAACAGGCTTTGGTGAGCTAGGTCTTGTTCTCTACGAGAATGGTGAGCATGGTGCTAGCTACTTTCGCGGGCGCCTTTTAGCACAGGCGCTGAAAAGGATGGTCGATAAAGGTCTTGTTGTCACTGTCGCGTTAGACTGCTGCTTTTCGGGTGCCCTGACTCGAGGCGATCGAGTCCGGGCTATGAAATACGACCCGTCGCTTGATGCCGACAGTACTGGACAGGAGCAAGAATGCAATGAAGCCCTAGGCATTCCCGGGCGCGATGCAAGGATTGGTAGAGATTGGCTTGTCAATCCCGAAGGTTACACGATTATTACGGCTTGTGGTCCCCACGAAAAGGCCATGGAAGTTCTTGTCAACAAGTCCCAGAAACGAGGCGCACTCACCCATCATCTTCTCAAAGCCCTTACGACGTTGGCAAAGGTGAATGAGGCCGTGTCACATCAATCCCTGCATGAAACGGTTGTTTCCATGATGCAGGCGTCAGGATGCAGTCAGACACCAATGCGCTACGGTAATACTCACCTCTCCTTCTTCGGGACAATTTTGGGTCCAGTCTCACTCACTGCTTTGTCGGTATGCAAGATAGAAGGTTCAAGGATCTTCATCAAGGCGGGACAAGTCCATGGAATCTCAATCGGAGATGAGTTTACTGTTCAGAACAGTCTTACAACTAGCTCAGGTCGGAATTATCGTTCGACGGTCAAATTCAGAGTCTCTAATGTTTGGGCTTTCGACTCTGAGTTAACAGTTGCTCAAGATAAGAGAACGTCATCGCCAGCCTTCCCTTTTAGTATGAAAGATATGGGGACCTTAAAGGCCACCCAGTTATCGACTGTTTCATCTCAACGCATCAAGGTATGGCTTCCGGGAGAGTTGCTACGAAATACGAAGCTGGAAGAGAAGTCAAAGGTGTTACAATACGCCGACATAACTACAAATAAAGTTGAAAGGGCTCTTTGTATGTTTGAACTGACTGTCAACGAATTGAATAAATACGAAATTGTCTGTGAAGCGCAAGAGAACATGCTTCAGTTAGCAACGCTCGACGCGGGCTTAGACGATTCCTTTCCTAAAATGATGGAGACTCTTCAGCATATCGCAACGTTCAAGTACTTCGAGGGCTTAACCAATCTACGTCCGTCTCCAGAGCTGAGAGCAAAATACACCCTCAAGCCAATGTTGGAGTCCACCACAAGCGGAATCTTTAAAGTTCTAGACGGTGAGACGTTTGGGTTCACTGTCGAGAACCATGCCGGCCACCCTCTCTACATGGCGGTCTTTGACTTTGCCCCTTCTTGGGGTGTGAAGAACCTGATCTCAGCTTCAGGAGGAGGCGACTATGTCCTTATCCCACCAACTCATGATCAAAATCGTGGCATGAAGGAGATGACACTAAAGATGACGGTTCCACGCCATCTAAGTTTGCATGGCCAGGCTCGAGATGTCATCAAAGTCTTTATCACAGATAAGCCAGTTTCTTTTCCGGGTATGGTCTTGCCAGGACTGGATGTCAAGTCAAACTTGAGGAACTCCTCTTCGAGCGCAGATATCCTCTCTGACCTTATCAAGCACTTGAGTAGTGGAGGAAGGGTGAGAAGTGCTGGAAATATGGGGTCATGGATGTCACACAACTTCGTAGTTTGGACTTCTCTCAACTAACACATTCTTACTTAAGGCGTACACATAGATTCCGCATCGGGAAAGGGTTTAGAAGGGGTCATCCACCAGTTCCAACTCAGTCTCATCATATTCGCGCCCCTGCATAACCTCCTTCCCGCTATCATCACAGAGGATGTACTTTCCTCCCCGTACTTCAGACACTGTATATGTCGATCCATCTGAGAGCACCTTGACTATATCATTCGGTCTGAGTTTCGTGGTCTAAGAGATATTAGCTGAGTAGAGGCATCATGTCAGAGTAACGTGCCGCGGCGAAGCTTCTGATCGTTGGGCGACCTCCATCAATCACCTCCACTTCGGGCGCATTCGGTTGGCTATGCAACGGTCAGTGGCGCCTATGAAATATTGCAAGAAATAGCACACCTTGACTCAATTGGAGTCGTCTGATCCTCTGACGCATCCCCCATTGTGAATGTGGTGGAGGTAAACTCAAATAGATTCGCTGCTACTAAGAGCAAAAGGACCAATTGACGGAACTACCTAGGCCTATACAGTACTAGCAGTAGATCTGAGATATAAAGTAGTGGAGGCTGAGCCCACTTGAGCTAGGACTTTAGAAGCCAGCAGCGAATGCGGCTCAACCGTCTTGCGACCCATCAAGCTACCTACGGAAAAGGCGTCACGGTAACAGCTGGTTCTAAGCGAGCCGTCATGTAGCAGCAACAGACAGGGAGGTTTAATGCGCCATGAGCATTTTTCCACCTATCAAAGTTGTTGTCAATTTGGCGAGGTTTCTGCGTCGAATCAGCGATTAATGTTCTTCCGCCTTATCGGAATTATGGGAGGGTAAAGCTTTGCCTTATAGTGGTGATGACATTCTGCAGGTGGTTACACCACTGCTGAGATAGAACAACCATTCGCTATCTTTTGACTGCTGCCTGCTTGGAGGCCTTCTCTTGCGGAATTACCCTTGCATATTATAAAACCCAAGCCAGTGGCTGGCTGACCAAGCTTGTAGTAAGCCTGAAATATGCAAAGTTGATTATCGCCAAGATAATGTGATTGACCTGTGACCTGCTGGAGGCCTCGTTTGACAGACTGAAAGGTAGCATTAGCTCATGCATGATAGCCTAAATGTCTACGTGCGCACCAAGCGCCTTTTTTTAATGCCTTTTGAACGTAGACTAACTCCCATACGAACGCGTCTATTTGCTACTATAATCCTTTCCGCCGGAATCTTAAATGTTCAGTGTAATTTCTACAGTAGCCTCATGACTCACGCTAGAATTTTTGAAAACATGGATTCGTTGCAATCGACCCCGTCACAGAAGCTAGAAACGGGCGTCCAGAACAACGTGGCGAGGATTTTCATATTGACTGATCGCATCAAACAGCTCAAAGAACAATTTACGAGTACTGAGCACATAGAGTATTTCAATCAGTCTCTCGAGTTGCGAAGGGAGATATTGGCATTAACTCCGCCTGAAGATTATCAGAACAGAGCTCTTCAATCACATTTACTGAGCAATGAACTCAGCGACCGATTTGCCGAGACAGATGATCTTGATGACATGAAAGAATCCATAGAGCTTGGAATCCAGGCATTGGTTCTTACGCCAGGAAGCGATCCGCGAAGGATTGTATTCCTTAGAAGACTTGAGTATCTGTTCGAAGAAAAGTACGAGGAGACGGAAGACATCGATGACCTTGATGAGGTGATTCGCTACCAAAGACTCTCCATCGACGCCACAGACACCAGCAATAGTTTGCATATGGCAGTCAGATTGTCTGCTTTAGGTGCAAAGCTTGACAAGAGGTCTGAAATCACTGGAAAAATCGCAGACTTGAACGAGAGTATCGAGATCTTCAAACAGGTCGTTGAACTGAGGCCTGGGAACCAGGGGGCAAAAAAGAACCTGATCCAAACCTTGTACAGCCGGTATACGTGGACGGGCGAGGTACGGGATTTGGAGGAGTGCGTTAGAATTCATCGGCAGATCACAGATTCCTCAGACACGGATATAAGTAAAGTGGATTGGATGATGACAAGAGCCAACCATTTGTGTATTCTACATGAAAGAACCGAAGACGAAGAGTATCTTGAGGAGGCATTTGAAGTAGCTGATGAGGCATTGACCTTGGTTCCCGAGATCAACTGGAAACCCAAATGGCTACGTTGTCTAGGTCGATTGTTCGGCTGTCAATATCTGAAGACTGAAGGAATGGCAGACCTTGAAGAAGCGATCCGCCTAGAGAGATTGGCACTCAAACTAATGCCGAATGGTGATGAGGGAGGATTCACCTTGACGAACCTAGGAAACCGTCTGGGTGACAAGTATTTGAGAACAAATGATGTTGCCGACATTGATGAAGCTATTGGCTGTGCAAGAAAGTCATTGGATCTGGAGCCTGAGAAGCCCGAGCGGCTCTACAACCTCGCAATCAAGTTAGGAGATCGGTTTTCAAGAACGGAAGATCTGGACGATGTCGATGAGGCTATCGAACTTGAGAGAAAAGCCATACAAATAATGCCACTCGATCATTCGGAGAGAGCAGACTATCTGTATATCCTCAGCGACCAGTTGGGTGATCGATATGAGCATACAGGAGATCTTGACGATCTACAAGAAGCCATTCGAAACGCCGAGGAAGCTTTGGGCCTGATGTCGCAAGACCATGCTCTCAGAGCAGCATGGTTAAACGGCCTTGCCACCTGTTACTTGAACCTCTATACCGCGACTGGAGACAAACAGAATTTGGAAAGCTCTATCAAGCAATACGAAATAGCTCTTCATCACGAGGCTTCAGCAACGGAGGATCGTATTACTGCTGGCCAAATGATTCTCTCAAACTCGTCAGACAGTCAGCAATTATATGATACTGCAAAGCTTGGAGTGAGCCTTATTCCGAAGCTTGTGTCGTGGTCCCATGAGAATCACGACAGACAGTACGTACTCGGCAAAGTAGTTGGGTTGGCCTCTGATGCGGCTGCTGCCGCATTACAAGCTGGCCAGTCACCTATGACAGCTTTGCAACTCCTCGAACAAGGTCGCGGTATTATTGGGGCATCGCTCCAAGACATGCGTAGCGATGTTCAAGATCTCGCGATGGAGCACCCGCGACTAGCGGAGAGATATCGCACTTTACAGGTTGAACTGGACAGTCGTGCTGAGCATGGTAGGACCACAGACATGCGGTCGCAAGCTTCGATTAACAGACGACACGCTGCTGCAAAGGAGTTCACCGAGTTGGCTGCTGAGATCCGCAAGTTACCTGGATTTGAAGACTTCATGCTCTCCCATACGGAAGATGAGGTCTGCGGTGCTTCAGAGCGCGGCCCGATCGTGGTGATCAACGTCAGCAGACTTCGTTGTGATGCTCTTCTCGTCTCGGAAAACCAGGTTCGCGCGCTTGCACTTCCAAGCATAAGTTTCGAGGATCTGGAGCTCAAGATAAAGCCCTGGACCTTGACAACGCCGCAAACACTCGAGTGGCTCTGGGATACCATTATGAGCCCAATACTTAACACGCTAGGAATCACTGAACCTCCACTGACAGATGAATGGCCGCATGTCTGGTGGATTCCAACCGGTCCTTTGGTTCAACTCCCACTTCATGCAGCTGGACACCATAGGCAACACGGTACCGAAGCAGTTCTTGACAAGGTTATTTCCTCATACGGGTCTTCAATCCGTAACATAATTCGTGGTCGACGGGATATCATCAAGCCATCGAGTTCTGATCAGGCACTGCTGGTGGCAATGGAACATACACCAGGCCATGATTCACTTTCTTTCGCTAACAAAGAGGTAGAGTTGATAGGCGGCATCATCTGCTCTATGGACCTGAAGTCGATCATACCTACTCGCACCAAGAAAGAGGTCATGCGATATCTCCCAAATTGCAAGATCTTCCACTTTGCTGGTCATGGCCTCGCTCATGCAGAAGACCCGTCGAAGAGCTGTTTGTTGCTCGAGGACTGGGAACAAGACTCGCTGAAGGTTTCTGACCTCTTGGATTTGAATCTTCGACAAAGGGCACCTTTCCTTGCATACCTATCGGCATGTGGCACTGGCCAGATCAAAGACGAGACTTCATTTGATGAGAACATCAACCTCATCAGTGCGTTCCAAATCGCTGGATTCAGGCATGTTATTGGCACATTGTGGAACGTACAAGATGGTCTCTCTGTTGAGATGGCAAAGATGACGTATCAGGAGCTGCTCTACTCAGGTATATCGGATGAGTCTATCTGCAGGGGGCTACACAAGGCGACTTGTGAGTTGAGGAGAAAATGGATAGTGAACCATGAGACTCGCCATAGTCTGACACTTAATACTGGTTCCGATGATAATGAGACAGCCAAAGAGTCTCTACCGAGTTCAGCTAGAGACGCATCTTTGATAGGTAGCATGGAAAACAACCTTGGCTCAGCTGATTGGGCACCGTACATACACTATGGGGTGTAGATTAGCATTGCGGTCTTGTAGTTAGCAAAAGTGAGGAAAACAAGAAATTGTGTGGCTTGGCCTGAAATTCAGTAGCACAGAGAAGAAACGAATAGGAAATCGCGTCTATCCTCGCAGTGCGTATAAAGCGTCCAATGTGAGAGCACTATCAAGCCACCTTCTGCAGGATACGTCACTCGAAGCCAAGTCTGCCTTGTGAACAACTCGTCCAATTAAACCCTCTACTTCAGTCATTCTGTCTGCGGTGGCACGTGAGGCCTCAAATCAGGCTGTGAAAGCTTGAGGGGCTGGTCGCTCCAAATCTTGCCATCAGCATCTATCAATATGGTCAACATTACGCTGGAAAATCATGATTCCGCATCAGACATCCCGTCCACCGTGTGCTGCATCCTCAGCCGGCGATTGCGCTCAGTCCAAGAGAAGTAAAGCTGTTACTGAGCTTGAGAACGCGGTCGCTCAGTTTCAGGCCACGCTTACGGATGATGATCGCAAACGTTTGCAGGGACTGAAAGCGCTACCGCACGATGCCCAGTCGATCATTGTGTTCACGGCCGAGCTAGATATGCAACAAAGTGGAAAGCGACGAGGTAAAAGCATCGCTTCAAGGCTTACCTCATTTCTCCAGATAGTCCAGCAGTTCACTCCCATTATTGATACATACATTCAATCAAATCCTGATATTAGTGCCATCATCTGGAGTTCAATCAAGTTAACATTTATGGTATGTTTCGGGAGTGATACTTTGGTATCTGTTGACTGACTATCATTTGTGGAGTTTCTTGCGAATTTTCTGTCCCAATTTCAATCCTTCGTCGACTTGTTAGAGGGCTTCGGCTCTCTGTATTCTCGACTAGGACATTATCAGATTTTGTTCCGGGACTCAACGCGTCTCAACGATTCAATCTGTGAATTTCACACGTCTGTCATACTCTGTTGTGAGAAGGTCATTTACCTCATCCGTCAATCCAGTATGTAGAGTACGAAACCAGCGATTCTCCTAAAGCTAACCTTCGTTCTTCAAGCATTGGCCAACCAAGTCTGGAAAGCCATCACTGGCTCATTCCAGACTGAGATCAGGACCTATGTCGAGGACGTCAAGGCAAAGGCCGAGGATGCACAATGCGAAATTGAGTTAGCGAAAGCTCAAGCTGATTATCAGGAACAACAGCAACAGACCAAAGAGCGACAGAATGCTTCGGACTACAGGCGGCAACTCTCTGCGTGGGCAACAAAATACAGTGCTGCCATGAAAGATTTGCAAGATCTCAAGGAGCAGCATTCTAAAGGTGACTCTGCATATTGCCGTTACTTATCAAACTTACAACTGTCTCAGACAAAAAACGGGTCAAACTTATCAACGAGTTGACGTCTTACAATTTCATGCCAACATTCAACAGCATGCGCAACAAACGCCACATGGGCACCGCTGAATGGTGTTTTCGCACAACTGAATACCGAGAATGGGCTAATGCCAACAAATCAGCTGTCCTCCATATCACAGGGAAGAGTGAGTCAAGGGTAGCTGCTATACGTAACACATTCTCTATCTAACAAGACCTCTAGTTGGATCTGGAAAGACAATCTTAGTGTGAGTTCCGAGTCTACTAGTGCCGTTAGACGTGGGAATATTTCTAACTGAACAAAGATCTTCAATTATAGAAAGGCTGTGCTGTGCTCCAGGATCTCGCCAATTTACCTCCTTCTTTTTCCTCCGTTTCGATGAAAGCAAAAGCCTCTCCTCGACAACAGTCATTCGGTCTTGTCTCCAGCAACTTTTGGCGTCCCCGTTGATCGAAAGTCTGGAATCGGGCGCCATGTCTGACCTCGATGACAGCCTTCAAGAAGCGAAATCTTCGCTGTTTTCGGCTGCCTCATTAAGGTTACTGTTTACGACTGCTTCGAAAAATCTGGATGATTGGTTCTTAGTCATTGACGGCCTGGACGAGGTAGACATCATAAGACAGATCGGACTATTAAAGTTTCTTCGCGATGTCCTTGACCAACTCCCAGAACCCCACCGGATCAAACTCCTATTATCGTCCCGTGAAACATCATCAAGCGACATCGACCGAATCCTGCCTCGAGTCACTCGTCTATATACCGGGCGAAAGCCGACAAGCGCAGACATTCGGCTGTATGCCGAGGACATCATCACGAACAAGATATCAACCAATGAGCTCATAGTCACTGACCCAGGGCTAGAAAGTGAGATTATTGAAGCGATACATCGAAAGGAAAAGGGGATGTAAGTATATAACCCCATAAGATCGTAGAGTAAGTCACTAATATGGCACATCATATATAAGGTTCTTATGGGTTTTCCTTACGATCAATGATATCTGCTCTCGGAAGTCTGATAAAGACATCAGGAGGGCCCTACAAGACATCCCAGGTGATCTTCCCGCAATATTCGACCGTACTCTGGGCCGTATAGCAGCAAATAAGAATAACATAACGATTGTTCAGAAAGCATTTACCCTGATTCAAGCATCCTTTGAGCCGTTGACATTAGATCAACTTCGCGAGGCTCTCTCCGTTGATATAGGGCAACAGAGCCTTGACCATGACGATCTCATCAGTGGAGTCGATCGGCTGCCTATCTGGTGCGAGAACCTCATCTGTATAGAAGCGTCAGATACTGTCCATTTTAGCCACCACTCGATTCAGAAATATCTTCTGACTCCGGGCTCAGAAAGCTTCAAGGAATTCCACCTGGAACGTGGCACGTGTGACAGATTCATGGGCGCACTATGCGTCACATACATCAGCCTTGACAACTTCCAGAGGGCACTGGGATTCACGAGAAAGTGCAATACAAATTCTTCACATATGAATATCGATATCGGTGGATTGGCTGAGCAGACAATCCGAACCGCCGTCGGTGATAGTATCGGGTCTTTAATTGGACGATTTACACGGGAAGCTGTTGGGCCTTCACAGACAACTTCACCTGGCAAGGTTCGATGGAACGGCTCCAGGCTCTCTTCATTTCCCAGACATAATTTTGGTCCCTCTCAGAGCTCCGAAGAGTACACATTCTTTAATTATGCCTCCAAGCACTGGTATAAGCATCAGCTGGGTATCGACTCGAATGATAATGAGGCCACGTGGAGACTGCTAGGTCAGATTCTGCGCAGGCCTCGTCAATACTCCCAGGGAGAGCCTTGGTTCCAGCCGGCCTGGACAAAGGCTGTCAGTGAGATCATTGGAAACGATGTCCTGTTCTTTGGTCCCGGATTTGACTCATATCGAGAAACTGCGGTGTCGCTGGAGACAGATGAGAATGGCAGGCTCATGAATACGTCCACGCTAAGAGACCTTTGCTACGTTTTTATTTATGCCATTCAAAAGCGCAACGCAGGTCTTGCTTGTCGTGTGTTCATGTTGCTGGTAGAGGACTACAAAAGGCCAGCTAATCGCCGACTTCATGGTTACCTGTCGATCATAATCAACAGAATGGCAGTAAACAAATTCCATCAGTCGTGTGAGAATCGGTGTCTGAGCCGTGCAATACTGCAACTAAGCCATGTTGATCTTGTCCGAGAACTTAGGGCGGCAGTTGCTAGTGGAATCTCATACTTTCCCCCGCTGGACCAGACTGGAGTACAGCAGGACTGTACATGTGGACGAAGAACTGAGTATCCTTTGAGAGAGGAGATGTGTCAGCTTCTCAAGACTGGCTATCGACGGCATGAGCAACCGTACCTTTTCCCGCTTGCTGTGTTAGCCGAAGAACTAGACACAGGTTCTTCGGTTGAAAGACTACGTACTTTGAACCATGACAAAAGATTCGACGTGGAACTGATGCTTTCTTCTAAGACACGCCTGGGGAGATCAGTCTTTGACATCCTCATTGAGGGAGCCTTGACTGACATGCAGCGCATGCAAGTCTTTCTTTCAGAACGACTCTACTCACAGGTGAGACCTCGTGATCAAGACAATGGTCTATTTGGGCTGTTGGGGAAGTCAAGTGAGACTGAGCATATTCGTCTACAGCGACAACTGGACAACACTCTTACTTTCCTAGGTGCGGTACAGGCGGCAGCGACTCATGGTATAGAGGTGATTGAAAGCTCCCTGGCGCACTGCTTGGAGACTGGAGGTTCTGTTCCACTGCATAAAGCGACCATTACACTTCTCTTCGACAAGATACTGCTCCAGAATCGCTGGCCAACATCAATATGCGAGGGCATCGTAAAGGTGATTTTTGGGGAGTCGCTTGTACCAGACTATGAGGAAGCAAACGAGACAGCACTTTCTCGGGCAGTCCACTCAAACAGTTGGGAGCTTGCTATATCACTGATTGACATCCAGCCTGTCTCTACAGATGAGAGGGAAGCAGTGTGTGACTTTTCATATATCAAGCATGCCCTGCGGTGTAGGGACTGCCGAGGCATTGCTATGCAGATGCCCAAGTCAAAGAAGAAGTGGACTTTTGACCTCAGGACGAATAGGTATGGATTGTGCTCGAAGCACTTGAAGATTATAGGTAAAAGAACAGATGGTACATTCCTTTCGACAGAAGCAAAGGCCTTATGGCGCAAACCAGGTACATAATTCTACTATAAATAGTAAGGCAGTAAACTTGTCAGACTAAGTTTATCTAGTATGATTAAATAGGGCTTAATTAAAGAAGTTATAAATAGTTTTTAATTATAAAGATAACTACATATAGTTTTAATTAATTATACACTAAGTAATCTTATAAGTTATTATTATAATTTAATTGCTCTTATTATTTTAATAGTATAGATA